>JACTAT010000321.1:95455-344447 GCA_014526335.1 Chrysaora quinquecirrha
GCTATAGCAAGAGCGAGTGCTTATGCTTGATGTTGTACATTAGGCTATAGCAAGAGCGAGTGCTTATGCTTGATGTTGTACATTAGGCTATAGCAAGAGCGAGTGCTTATGCTTGATGTTGTACATTAGGCTATAGCAAGAGCGAGTGCTTATGCTTGATGTTGTACATTAGGCTATAGCAAGAGCGAGTGCTTATGCTTGATGTTGTACATTAGGCTATAGCAAGAGCGAGTGCTTATGCTTGATGTTGTACATTAGGCTATAGCAAGAGCGAGTGCTTATGCTTGATGTTGTACATTAGGCTATAGCAAGAGCGAGTGCTTATGCTTGATGTTGTACATTAGGCTATAGCAAGAGCGAGTGCTTATGCTTGATGTTGTACATTAGGCTATAGCAAGAGCGAGTGCTTATGCTTGATGTTGTACATTAGGCTATAGCAAGAGCGAGTGCTTATGCTTGATGTTGTACATTAGGCTATAGCAAGAGCGAGTGCTTATGCTTGATGTTGTACATTAGGCTATAGCAAGAGCGAGTGCTTACGCCTGATGTTGTACATTAGGCTATAGCAAGAGCGAGTGCTTATGCTTGATGTTGTACATTAGGCTATAGCAAGAGCGCTATAAGCTTATGCTTGATGTTGTACATTAGGCTATAGCAAGAGCGAGTGCTTATGCTTGATGTGCTTATGCTTGATGTTGTACATTAGGCTATAGCAAGAGCGTGCTTATGCTTGATGTTGTACATTAGGCTATAGCAAGAGCGAGTGCTTATGCTTGATGTTGTACATTAGGCTATAGCAAGAGCGAGTGCTTATGCTTGATGTTGTACATTAGGCTATAGCAAGAGCGAGTGCTTATGCTTGATGTTGTACATTAGGCTATAGCAAGAGCGAGTGCTTATGCTTGATGTTGTACATTAGGCTATAGCAAGAGCGAGTGCTTATGCTTGATGTTGTACATTAGGCTATAGCAAGAGCGAGTGCTTATGCTTGATGTTGTACATTAGGCTATAGCAAGAGCGAGTGCTTACGCCTGATGTTGTACATTAGGCTATAGCAAGAGCGAGTGCTTATGCTTGATGTTGTATATTAGGCTATAGCAAGGGCGAATGCTTAAGCTTGATGTTGTACATTAGGCTATAGCAAGAGTGAATGATTATGCTTGATGTTGTACATTAGGCTATAGCAAGAGCGAGTGCTTACGCTTGATGTTGTATATTAGGTTATAGCAAGAGCGGGTGCTTATGCTTGATGTTGTACATTAGGCTATAGCAAGAGCGAGTGCTTATGCTTGATGTTGTACATTAGGCTATAGCAAGAGCGAGTGCTTACGCTTGATGTTGTACATTAGGCTATAGCAAGAGCGAGTGCTTATGCTTGATGTTGTACATTATGCTATAGCAAGAGCGAGTGCTTATGCTTGATGTTGTACATTAGGCTATAGCAAGAGCGAAGTGCTTATGCTTGATGTTGTACATTAGGCTATAGCAAGAGCGAGTGCTTATGCTTGATGTTGTACATTAGGCTATAGCAAGAGCGAGTGCTTATGCTTGATGTTGTACATTAGGCTATAGCAAGAGCGAGTGCTTATGCTTGATGTTGTACATTAGGCTATAGCAAGAGCGAGTGCTTATGCTTGATGTTGTACATTAGGCTATAGCAAGAGCGAGTGCTTATGCTTGATGTTGTACATTAGGCTATAGCAAGAGCGAGTGCTTATGCTTGATGTTGTACATTAGGCTATAGCAAGAGCGAGTGCTTATGCTTGATGTTGTACATTAGGCTATAGCAAGAGCGAGTGCTTATGCTTGATGTTGTACATTAGGCTATAGCAAGAGCGAGTGCTTATGCTTGATGTTGTACATTAGGCTATAGCAAGAGCGAGTGCTTATGCTTGATGTTGTACATTAGGCTATAGCAAGAGCGAGTGCTTATGCTTGATGTTGTACATTAGGCTATAGCAAGAGCGAGTGCTTATGCTTGATGTTGTACATTAGGCTATAGCAAGAGCGAGTGCTTATGCTTGATGTTGTACATTAGGCTATAGCAAGAGCGAGTGCTTATGCTTGATGTTGTACATTAGGCTATAGCAAGAGCGAGTGCTTACGCTTGATGTTGTACATTAGGCTATAGCAAGAGCGAGTGCTTATGCTTGATGTTGTACATTAGGCTATAGCAAGAGCGAGTGCTTATGCTTGATGTTGTACATTAGGCTATAGCAAGAGCGAGTGCTTACGCTTGATGTTGTACATTAGGCTATAGCAAGAGCGAGTGCTTATGCTTGATGTTGTACATTAGGCTATAGCAAGAGCGAGTGCTTATGCTTGATGTTGTACATTAGGCTATAGCAAGAGCGAGTGCTTACGCTTGATGTTGTACATTAGGCTATAGCAAGAGCGAGTGCTTATGCTTGATGTTGTACATTAGGCTATAGTAAGCAAGTGTGCTTATCCTTGATGTTTTACATTGAGCTATAGGAGTTGCCAGTACTTATTCTTGATGTTGTACATTAGGCTATAGCAAGAGCGAGTGCTTATGCTTGATGTTGTACATTAGGCTATAGCAAGAGCGAGTGCTTATGCTTGATGTTGTACATTAGGCTATAGCAAGAGCGAGTGCTTATGCTTGATGTTGTACATTAGGCTATAGCAAGAGCGAGTGCTTATGCTTGATGTTGTACATTAGGCTATAGCAAGAGCGAGTGCTTATGCTTGATGTTGTACATTAGGCTATAGCAAGAGCGAGTGCTTATGCTTGATGTTGTACATTAGGCTATAGCAAGAGCGAGTGCTTATGCTTGATGTTGTACATTAGGCTATAGCAAGAGCGAGTGCTTATGCTTGATGTTGTACATTAGGCTATAGCAAGAGCGAGTGCTTATGCTTGATGTTGTACATTAGGCTATAGCAAGAGCGAGTGCTTATGCTTGATGTTGTACATTAGGCTATAGCAAGAGCGAGTGCTTATGCTTGATGTTGTACATTAGGCTATAGCAAGAGCGAGTGCTTATGCTTGATGTTGTACATTAGGCTATAGCAAGAGCGAGTGCTTATGCTTGATGTTGTACATTAGGCTATAGCAAGAGCGAGTGCTTATGCTTGATGTTGTACATTAGGCTATAGCAAGAGCGAGTGCTTATGCTTGATGTTGTACATTAGGCTATAGCAAGAGCGAGTGCTTATGCTTGATGTTGTACATTAGGCTATAGCAAGAGCGAGTGCTTATGCTTGATGTTGTACATTAGGCTATAGCAAGAGCGAGTGCTTATGCTTGATGTTGTACATTAGGCTATAGCAAGAGCGAGTGCTTATGCTTGATGTTGTACATTAGGCTATAGCAAGAGCGAGTGCTTATGCTTGATGTTGTACATTAGGCTATAGCAAGAGCGAGTGCTTATGCTTGATGTTGTACATTAGGCTATAGCAAGAGCGAGTGCTTATGCTTGATGTTGTACATTAGGCTATAGCAAGAGCGAGTGCTTATGCTTGATGTTGTACATTAGGCTATAGCAAGAGCGAGTGCTTATGCTTGATGTTGTACATTAGGCTATAGCAAGAGCGAGTGCTTATGCTTGATGTTGTACATTAGGCTATAGCAAGAGCGAGTGCTTATGCTTGATGTTGTACATTAGGCTATAGCAAGAGCGAGTGCTTATGCTTGATGTTGTACATTAGGCTATAGCAAGAGCGAGTGCTTATGCTTGATGTTGTACATTAGGCTATAGCAAGAGCGAGTGCTTATGCTTGATGTTGTACATTAGGCTATAGCAAGAGCGAGTGCTTATGCTTGATGTTGTACATTAGGCTATAGCAAGAGCGAGTGCTTATGCTTGATGTTGTACATTAGGCTATAGCAAGAGCGAGTGCTTACGCTTGATGTTGTACATTAGGCTATAGCAAGAGCGAGTGCTTATGCTTGATGTTGTACATTAGGCTATAGCAAGAGCGAGTGCTTATGCTTGATGTTGTACATTAGGCTATAGCAAGAGCGAGTGCTTACGCTTGATGTTGTACATTAGGCTATTGAGTGCTTGCTTGATGTTGTACATTAGGCTATAGCAAGAGCGAGTGCTTACGCCTGATGTTGTACATTAGGCTTAGCAAGAGCGAGTGCTTTGATGTTGTACATTAGGCTATAGTTGTACATTAGGCTATAGCAAGAGCGAGTGCTTACGCTTGATGTTGTACATTAGGCTATAGCAAGAGCGAGTGCTTATGCTTGATGTTGTACATTAGGCTATAGCAAGAGCGAGTGCTTATGCTTGATGTTGTACATTAGGCTATAGCAAGAGCGAGTGCTTATGCTTGATGTTGTACATTAGGCTATAGCAAGAGCGAGTGCTTATGCTTGATGTTGTACATTAGGCTATAGCAAGAGCGAGTGCTTATGCTTGATGTTGTACATTAGGCTATAGCAAGAGCGAGTGCTTATGCTTGATGTTGTACATTAGGCTATAGCAAGAGCGAGTGCTTACGCTTGATGTTGTACATTAGGCTATAGCAAGAGCGAGTGCTTATGCTTGATGTTGTACATTAGGCTATAGTAAGCAAGTGTGCTTATCCTTGATGTTTTACATTGAGCTATAGGAGTTGCCAGTACTTATTCTTGATGTTGTACATTAGGCTATAAGGCGAGTGCTTGAACTTGATGTTCTACATTAGGCTATAGCAAGAGCAAGTGCTTATGCTTGATGTTGTACATTAGGCTATAGCAAGAGCGAGTGCTTATGCATGATGTTGTACATTAGGCTATAGCAAGAGCGAGTGCTTACGCTTGATGTTGTACATTAGGCTATAGCAAGAGCGAGTGCTTATGCTTGATGTTGTACATTAGGCTATAGCAAGAGCGAGTGCTTACGCTTGATGTTCTACATTAGGCTATAGCAAGAGCGAGTGCTTATGCTTGATGTTGTACATTAGGCTATAGCAAGAGCGAGTGCTTACGCCTGATGTTGTATATTAGGCTATAGCAAGAGCGAGTGCTTACGCCTGATGTTGTACATTAGGCTATAGCAAGAGCGAGTGCTTATGCTTGATGTTGTACATTACGCTATAGTAAGAGCGAGTGCTTATGCTTAATGTTGTACATTAGGCTATAGCAAGAGTGAATGATTATGCTTGATGTTGTACATTAGGCTATAGCAAGAGCAAGTGCTTAAGCCTGATGTTGGTCATTAGGCTATAGCAAGAGCGGGTGCTTATGCTTGATGTTGTACATTAGGTTATAGCAAGAGCGAGTGCTTATGCTAGATGTTGTACATTAGGCTATAGCAAGAGCGAGTGCTTATGCTTGATGTTGTACATTAGGCTATAGCAAGAGCGAGTGCTTATGCTTGATGTTGTATATTAGGCTATAGCAAGAGCGAGTGCTTATGCTAGATGTTGTACATTAGGCTATAGCAAGAGCGAGTGCTTATGCTTGATGTTGTACATTAGGCTATAGCAAGAGCGAGTGCTTACGCTTGATGTTGTATATTAGGCTATAGCAAGAGCGAGTGCTTATGCTAGATGTTGTACATTAGGCTATAGCAAGAGCGAGTGCTTATGCTAGATGTTGTACATTAGGCTATAGCAAGAACGAGTGCTTATGCTTGATGTTGTACATTAGGCTATAGCAAGAGCGAGTGCTTATGCTAGATGTTGCACATTAGGCTATAGCAAGAGCGAGTGCTTATGCTTGATGTTGTACATTAGGCTATAGCAAGAGCGAGTACTTACGCCTGATGTTATACATTAGGCTATAGCAAGGGCGAGTGCTTACGATTGATGTTGTATATTAGGCTATAGCAAGAGCGAGTGCTTATGCTTGATGTTGCACATTAGGCTATAGCAAGAGCGAGTGCTTATGCTTGATGTTGCACATTAGGCTATAGCAAGAGCGAGTGCTTACGCTTGATGTTGTATATTAGGCTATAGCAAGAGCGAGTGCTTATGCTAGATGTTGTACATTAGGCTATAGCAAGAGCGAGTGCTTATGCTTGATGTTGTACATTAGGCTATAGCAAGAGCGAGTGCTTACGCCTGATGTTGTACATTAGGCTATAGCAAGAGCGAGTGCTTATGCTTGATGTTGTACATTAGGCTATAGCAAGAGCGAGTGCTTACGCCTGATGTTGTACATTATGCTATAGCAAGAGAGAGTGCTTATGCTTGATGTTGTACATTAGGCTATAGCAAGAGCGAGTGCTTACGCCTGATGTTGTACATTAGGCTATAGCAAGGGCGAGTGCTTACGCTTGATGTTGTATATTAGGCTATAGCAAGAGTGAGTGCTGATGCTAGATGTTGTACATTAGGCTATAGCAAGAGCGAGTGCTTACGCCTGATGTTGTACATTAGGCTATAGCAAGGGCGAGTGCTTACGCCTGATGTTGTACATTACGCTATAGCAAAAGCGAGTGCTTACGCCTGATGTTGTACATTAGGCTATAGCAAGAGCGAGTGCTTGTACTTGATGTTGTACATTAGGCTATAGCAAGAGCGAGTGCTTACGCTTGATGTTGTATATTAGGCTATAGCAAGAGTGAGTGCTGATGCTAGATGTTGTACATTAGGCTATAGCAAGAGCGAGTGCTTATGCTTGATGTTGTACATTAGGCTATAGCAAGGGCGAGTGCTTCCACTTGATGTTGTACATTAGGCTATAGCAAGGGCGAGTGCTTACGCTTGATGTTGTATATTAGGCTATAGCAAGAGTGAGTGCTGATGCTAGATATTGTACATTAGGCTATAGCAAGAGCGAGTGCTTATGCTTGATGTTGTACATTAGGCTATAGCAAGGGCGAGTGCTTGTACTTGATGTTGTACATTAGGCTATAGCAAGAGCGAGTGCTTGTACTTGATGTTGTACATTAGGCTATAGCAAGAGCGAGTGCTTATGCTTGATGTTGTACATTAGGCTATAGCAAGGGCGAGTGCTTACGCTTGATGTTGTACATTAGGCTATAGCAAGAGCGAGTGCTTATGCTAGATGTTGCACATTAGGCTATAGCAAGAGCGAGTGCTTGTACTTGATGTTGTACATTAGGCTATAGCAAGAGCGAGTGCTTATGCTTGATGTTGTACATTAGGCTATAGCAAGGGCGAGTGCTTACGCTTGATGTTGTACATTAGGCTATAGCAAGAGGGAGTGCTTATGCTAGATGTTGCACATTAGGCTATAGCAAGAGCGAGTGCTTATGCTTGATGTTGTACATTAGGCTATAGCAAGAGCGAGTGCTTACGCTTGATGTTGTACATTAGGCTATAGCAAGAGCGAGTGCTTACGCTTGATGTTGTACATTAGGCTATAGCAAGAGTGAGTGCTGATGCTTGATGTTGTACATTAGGCTATAGCAAGAGCGAGTGCTTACGCTTGATGTTGTACATTAGGCTATAGCAAGAGCGAGTGCTTATGCTTGATGTTGTACATTAGGCTATAGCAAGAGCGAGTGCTTATGCTTGATGTTGTATATTAGGCTATAGCAAGAGCGAGTGCTTATGCTTGATGTTGTACATTAGGCTATAGCAAGAGCGAGTGCTTATGCTTGATGTTGTATATTAGGCTATAGCAAGAGCGAGTGCTTATGCTTGATGTTGTACATTAGGCTATAGCAAGAGCGAGTGCTTACGCTTGATGTTGTACATTAGGCTATAGCAAGAGCGAGTGCTTATGCTTGATGTTGTACATTAGGCTATAGCAAGAGCGAGTGCTTATGCTTGATGTTGTACATTAGGCTATAGCAAGAGCAAGTGCTTATGCTAGATGTTGTTCATTAGGCTATAGCAAGAGCGAGTGCTTATGCTTGATGTTGTACATTAGGCTATAGCAAGAGCGAGTGCTTATGCTTGATGTTGTACATTAGGCTATAGCAAGAGCGAGTGCTTACGCTTGATGTTGTATATTAGGCTATAGCAAGAGCGAGTGCTTATGCTAGATGTTGTACATTAGGCTATAGCAAGAGCGAGTGCTTATGCTAGATGTTGTACATTAGGCTATAGCAAGAGCGAGTGCTTACGCTTGATGTTGTATATTAGGCTATAGCAAGAGCGAGTGCTTATGCTTGATGTTGTACATTAGGCTATAGCAAGAGCGAGTGCTTATGCTTGATGTTGTATATTAGGCTATAGCAAGAGTGAGTGCTGATGCTAGATGTTGTACATTAGGCTATAGCAAGAGCGAGTGCTTATGCTTGATCTTCTACATTAGGCTATAGCAAGAGCGAGTGCTTGTACTCAATGTTGTTCATTAGGCTATAGCAAGAGCGAGTGCTTATACTTGATGTTGTACATTAGGCTATAGCAAGAGCGAGTGCTTATTTTTGATGTTGTACATTAAGCTATAGCAAGAGCGAGTGCTTACACTTGATGTTGTACATTAGGCTATAGCAAGAGCGAGTGATTATGCTTGATGTTCTACATTAGGCTATAGCAAGAGCGAGTGCTTATGCTTGATGTTGTACATTAGGCTATAGCAAGAGCGAGTGCTTACGCTTGATGTTGAACATTAGGCTATAGCAAGAGCGAGTGCTTATGCTTGATGTTTTACATTAGGCGATAGCAAGAGCGAGTGCTTATGCTTGATGTTGTGCAATAGGCTATAGCAAGAGCGAGTGCTTATGCTTGATGTTCTACATTAAGCTATAGCAAGAGCGAGTGCTTACGCTTGATGTTGCATATTAGGCTATAGCAAGAGCGAGTGCTTACGCTTGATGTTGTACATTAGGCTATAGCAAGAGCGAATGCTTATGCTTGATGTTCTACATTAGGCTATAGCAAGAGCGAGTGCTTAAGCCTGATGTTGTTCATTAGGCTATAGAGCGAGTGCTTGTACTTGATGTTGTTCATTAGGCTATAGCAAGAGAGAGTGCTTATGCTTGATGTTCTACATTAGGCTATAGCAAGAGCAAGTGCTTACGCTTGATGTTGTACATTAGGCTATAGCAAGAGCGAGTGCTTATGCTTGATGTTCTACATTAGGATATAGCAAGAGCGAGTGCTTGTACTCAATGTTGTTCATTAGGCTATAGCAAGAGCGAGTGCTTACGGCTGATGTTGTTCATTAGGCTATAGAGCGAGTGCTTGTACGTGATGTTGTTCATTAGGCTATAGCAAGAGCGAGTGCTTATGCTTGATGTTGTACATTAGGCTATAGCAAGAGCGAGTGTTTACGGCTGATGTTGTTCATTAGGCTATAGAGCGAGTGCTTGTACTTGATGTTGTTCATTAGGCTATAGCAAGAGCGAGTGCTTATGCTTGATGTTGTACATTAGGCTATAGCAAGGGCGAGTGCTTACGCTTGATGTTGTACATTAGGCTATAGCAAGAGGGAGTGCTTATGCTAGATGTTGCACATTAGGCTATAGCAAGAGCGAGTGCTTGTACTTGATGTTGTACATTAGGCTATAGCAAGAGCGAGTGCTTATGCTTGATGTTGTACATTAGGCTATAGCAAGAGCGAGTGCTTATGCTAGATGTTGCACATTAGACTATAGCAAGAGCGAGTGCTTATGCTTGATGTTGTACATTAGGCTATAGCAAGAGCGAGTGCTTACGCCTGATGTTGTACATTAGGCTATAGCAAGGGCGAGTGCTTACGCTTGATGTTGTATATTAGGCTATAGCAAGAGTGAGTGCTGATGCTAGATGTTGTACATTAGGCTATAGCAAGAGCGAGTGCTTACGCCTGATGTTGTACATTAGGCTATAGCAAGGGCGAGTGCTTACGCTTGATGTTGTACATTAGGCTATAGCAAGAGCGAGTGCTTATGCTAGATGTTGTATATTAGGCTATAGCAAGAGCGAGTGCTTATGCTTGATGTTGTATATTAAGCTATAGCAAGAGCGAGTGCTTATGCTAGATGTTGTACATTAGGCTATAGCAAGAGCGAGTGCTTATGCTAGATGTTGTACATTAGGCTATAGCAAGAGCGAGTGCTTATGCTTGATGTTGTACATTAGGCTATAGCAAGAGCGAGTGCTTACGTTTGATGTTGTATATTAGGCTATAGCAAGAGCGAGTGCTTATGCTAGATGTTGTACATTACGCTATAGCAAGAACGAGTGCTTATGCTTGATGTTGCACATTAGGCTATAGCAAGAGCAAGTGCTTATGCTAGATGTTGTACATTAGGCTATAGCAAGAGCGAGTGCTTATGCTAGATGTTGTACATTAGGCTATAGCAAGAGCGAGAGCTTATGCTTGATGTTGTACATTAGGCAATAGCAAGAGCGAGTGCTTACGCTTGATGTTGTATATTAGGCTATAGCAAGAGCGAGTGCTTATGCTAGATGTTGTACATTAGGCTATAGCAAGAGCGAGTGCTTATGCTAGATGTTGTACATTAGGCTATAGCAAGAGCGAGTGCTTACGCTTGATGTTGTATATTAGGCTATAGCAAGAGCGAGTGCTTATGCTAGATGTTGTACATTAGGCTATAGCAAGAGCGAGTGCTTATGCTTGATGTTGTATATTAGGCTATAGCAAGAGTGAGTGCTGATGCTAGATGTTGTACATTAGGCTATAGCAAGAGCGAGTGCTTATGCTTGATCTTCTACATTAGGCTATAGCAAGAGCGAGTGCTTGTACTCAATGTTGTTCATTAGGCTATAGCAAGAGCGAGTGCTTATACTTGATGTTGTACATTAGGCTATAGCAAGAGCGAGTGCTTATTTTTGATGTTGTACATTAAGCTATAGCAAGAGCGAGTGCTTACACTTGATGTTGTACATTAGGCTATAGCAAGAGCGAGTGATTATGCTTGATGTTCTACATTAGGCTATAGCAAGAGCGAGTGCTTATGCTTGATGTTGTACATTAGGCTATAGCAAGATCGAGTGCTTACGCTTGATGTTGAACATTAGGCTATGGCAAGAGCGAGTGCTTATGCTTGATGTTTTACATTAGGCGATAGCAAGAGCAAGTGCTTATGCTTGATGTTGTGCAATAGGCTTTAGCAAGAGCGAGTGCTTATGCTTGATGTTCTACATTAAGCTGTAGCAAGAGCGAGTGCTTACGCTTGATGTTGCATATTAGGCTATAGCAAGAGCGAGTGCTTACGCTTGATGTTGTACATTAGGCTATAGCAAGAGGGAATGCTTATGCTTGATGTTCTACATTAGGCTATAGCAAGAGCGAGTGCTTAAGCCTGATGTTGTTCATTAGGCTATAGAGCGAGTGCTTGTACTTGATGTTGTTCATTAGGCTATAGCAAGAGAGAGTGCTTATGCTTGATGTTCTACATTAGGCTATAGCAAGAGCAAGTGCTTACGCTTGATGTTGTACATTAGGCTATAGCAAGAGCGACTGCTTATGCTTGATGTTCTACATTAGGATATAGCAAGAGCGAGTGCTTGTACTCAATGTTGTTCATTAGGCTATAGCAAGAGCGAGTGCTTACGGCTGATGTTGTCCATTAGGCTATAGAGCGAGTGCTTGTACTTGATGTTGTTCATTAGGCTATAGCAAGAGCGAGTGCTTATGCTTGATGTTGTACATTAGGCTATAGCAAGAGCGAGTGTTTACGGCTGATGTTGTTCATTAGGCTATAGAGCGAGTGCTTGTACTTGATGTTGTTCATTAGGCTATAGCAAGAGCGAGTGCTTACGGCTGATGTTGTTCATTAGGCTATAGAGCGAGTGCTTGTACTTGATGTTGTTCTTTAGGCTATAGCAAGAGCGAGTGCTTATGCTTGATGTTGTACATTAGGCTATAGCAAGAGCGAGTGCTTACGCTTGATGTTGAACATTAGGCTATAGCAAGAGCGAGTGCTTATGCTTGATGTTTTACATTAGGCGATAGCAAGAGCGAGTGCTTATGCTTGATGTTGTGCAATAGGCTATAGCAAGAGCGAGTGCTTATGCTTGATGTTCTACATTAAGCTATAGCAAGAGCGAGTGCTTACGCTTGATGTTGCATATTAGGCTATAGCAAGAGCGAGTGCTTACGCTTGATGTTGTACATTAGGCTATAGCAAGAGCGAATGCTTATGCTTGATGTTCTACATTAGGCTATAGCAAGAGCGAGTGCTTAAGCCTGATCTTGTTCATTAGGCTATAGAGCGAGTGCTTGTACTTGATGTTGTTCATTAGGCTATAGCAAGAGCGAGTGCTTATGCTTGATGTTCTACATTAGGCTATAGCAAGAGCGAGTGCTTACGCTTGATGTTGTACATTAGGCTATAGCAAGAGCGAGTGCTTATGCTTGATGTTCTACATTAGGATATAGCAAGAGCGAGTGCTTGTACTCAATGTTGTTCATTAGGCTATAGCAAGAGCGAGTGCTTACGCTTGATGTTGTACATTAGGCTATAGCAAGAGCGAGTGCTTATGCTTGATGTTGTACATTAGGCTATAGCAAGAGCGAGTGCTTACGCTTGATGTTGTATATTAGGCTATAGCAAGAGCGAGTGCTTACGCTTGATGTTGTATATTAGGCTATAGCAAGAGCGAGTGCTTATGCTAGATGTTGTATATTAGGCTATAGCAAGAGCGAGTGCTTATGCTTGATGTTGTACATTAGGCTATAGCAAAAGCGAGTGCTTACGCTTGATGTTGTATATAAGGCTATAGCAAGAGCGAGTGCTTATGCTAGATGTTGTATATTAGGCTATAGCAAGAGCGAGTGCTTATGCTAGATGTTGTATATTAGGCTATAGCAAGAGCGAGTGCTTATGCTTGGTGTTGCACATTAGGCTATAGCAAGAGCGAGTGCTTACGCTTGATGTTGTATATTAGGCTATAGCAAGAGCGAGTGCTTATGCTAGATGTTGTATATTAGGCTATAGCAAGAGCGAGTGCTTACGCTTGATGTTGTACATTAGGCTATAGCAAGAGCGAGTGCTTATGCTAGATGTTGTATATTAGGCTATAGCAAGAGCGAGTGCTTCCGCTTGATGTTGTATATTAGGCTATAGCAAGAGCGAGTGCTTATGCTAGATGTTGTATATTAGGCTATAGCAAGAGCGAGTGCTTATGCTTGATGTTGTACATTAGGCTATAGCAAAAGCGAGTGCTTATGCCTGATGTTGTACATTAGGCTATAGCAAAAGCGAGTGCTTACGCCTGATGTTGTACATTAGGCTATAGCAAGAGCGAGTGCTTATGCTTGATGTTGTACATTAGGCTATAGCAAGAGCGAGTGCTTATGCTTGATGTTGTACATTACGCTATAGCAAAAGCGAGTGCTTACGCCTGATGTTGTACATTAGGCTATAGCAAGAGCGAGTGCTTATGCTTGATGTTCTACATTAGGCTATAGCAAGAGCGAGTGCTTACGCTTGATGTTCTATATTAGGCTATAGCAAGAGGGAGTGCTTATGATTGATGTTGTACATTAGGCTATAGCAAGAGCGAGTGCTTACACTTGATGTTGTACATTAGGCTATAGCAAGAGCGAGTGCTTACGCTTGATGTTGTACATTAGGCTATAGCAAGAGCGAGTGCTTATGCTTGATGTTGTACATTAGGCTATAGCAAGAGCAAGTACTTACGCCTGATGTTGTACATTAGGCTATAGCAAGAGCGAGTGCTTGTACTCAATGTTGTTCATTAGGCTATAGCAAGAGCGAGTGCTTACGCTTGATGTTGTACATTAGGCTATAGCAAGAGCGAGTGCTTATGCTTGATGTTGTACATTAGGCTATAGCAAGAGCGAGTGCTTACGCTTGATGTTGCATATTAGGCTATAGCAAGAGCGAGTGCTTACGCTTGATGTTGTTTATTAGGCTATAGCAAAAGCGAGTGCTTATGCTTGATGTTGTACATTACGCTATAGCAAAAGCGAGTGCTTACGCCTGATGTTGTACATTAGGCTATATCAAGAGCGAGTGCTTATGCTTGATGTTGTTCAATAGGCTATAGAGCTAGTGCTTGTACTTGATGTTGTATATTAGGCTATAGCAAGAGCGAGTGCTTATGCTTGATGTTGTACATTAGGCTATAGCAAGAGCGAGTGCTTATGCTTGATGTTGCACATTAGGCTATAGCAAGAGCGAGTGCTTATGCTTGATGTTGTACATTAGGCTATAGCAAGAGCGAGTGCTTATGCCTGATGTTGTACATTAGGCTATAGCAAGGGCGAGTGCTTACGCCTGATGTTGTACATTAGGCTATAGCAAGAGCGAGTGCTTATGCTTGATGTTGTACATTAAGCTATAGCAAGAGCGAGTGCTTATGCTTGATGTTGTACATTAGGCTATAGCAAGAGCGAGTGCTTACGGCTGATGCTGTTCATTAGGCTATAGAGCAAGTGCTTGTACTTGATGTTGTTCATTAGGCTATAGCAAGAGTGAGTGCTTATGCTTGATGTTGTACATTAGGCTATAGCAAGAGCGAGTGCTTACGGCTGATGTTGTTCATTAGGCTATAGAGCGAGTGCTTGTACTTGATGTTGTTCATTAGGCTATAGCAAGAGCGAGTGCTTACGGCTGATGTTGTTCATTAGGCTATAGAGCGAGTGCTTGTACTTGATGTTGTTCATTAGGCTATAGCAAGAGCGAGTGCTTATGCTTGATGTTGTACATTAGGCTATAGCAAGAGCGAGTGCTTACGGCTGATGTTGTTCATTAGGCTAGAGAGCGAGTGCTTGTACTTGATGTTGTTCATTAGGCTATAGCAAGAGTGAGTGCTTACGGCTGATGTTGTTCATTAGGCTATAGAGCTAGTGCTTGTACTTGATGTTGCTCATTAGGCTATAGCAAGAGCGAGTGCTTATGCTTGATGTTGTACATTAGGCTATAGCAAGAGCGAGTGCTTACGGCTGATGTTGTTCATTAGGCTATAGAGCGAGTGCTTGTACTTGATGTTGTTCATTAGGCTATAGCAAGAGCGAGTGCTTATGCTTGATGTTGTACATTAGGCTATAGCAAGAGCGAGTGCTTACGGCTGATGTTGTTCATTAGGCTATAGAGCGAGTGCTTGTACTTGATGTTGTACATTAGGCTATAGCAAGAGCGAGTGCTTAAGCCTGATGTTGTTCATTAGGCTATAGAGCGAGTGCTTGTACTTGATGTTGTTCATTAGGCTATAGCAAGAGTGAATGATTATGCTTGATGTTGTATGATAAAATTTGTCTAATTAACATTTAACGGGAAATCTTAGTTCAATTACCTGAATTATTTCACAAAGATTGCGGATTCTTTTCAAGTTCTGTTCAGATTCTCGCTAAAATAAAATGGTAATCATATATGTATGTTAAAAAACAGGATGTTCACAAATAGTTTAGTATGTTGGCTCGAAAGTATAGAATATTAATTTGTTTCTTAAAGCCCTGTCCAAACGTACTGAACATTTTCACTGAACAAGTGAGAAAGGTTCAGTGTTTTTGGCCACCAATTTTGGGACATGTTCAGTGTCGTTCAGAAAAATTCGATTGCATTTGGTCACCAGATAATGAACAACAAGGGACAATATTGGGACTCAGTGAAAATGTTCAGTGCGTTTGGCTGGGGGCTTTATAACTCAAAGTCCACTCGATGTAAAGGAAAACGAATCGGTATCTTTGCATTCAGCTCTGGTTGGAGATCGTATTTATCTTCATCATCATCATCATCAGCACAAACATCATCATCATCATCATCACTATCACCAGCGCCACAACCAGAGACATGATGATGATGATCAGTCATCTTCATGGCCATCATCACCATCATGATAATAATAATTAATCATCATCATGATCACTGTCGTCATCATCCTCTTCATCATCGAAGGTGTGACAAGGTTTGGCAGAAATGGGATCATCAGGACCACCACCACCACCACCCTACCACCAGCACCACAACCACCCGTACCACTATCAGCAACCACCATACCAGGCCTACCTCTATCACTACAACCACCACAACCAGGCCTACCATTATCACACCACCACCAGAACCTCTCCCAGCGTCATGACCACATCGTGGTCATCATCATCATCATTCAACCACCACCATTTATCGTCATAATCGCTATCGTCATCGTTGTGCATAGCGACAAACATCTTTCACCATTTGACTGAAATAGCTCTATTCAACCAGAGTCGTTTTTCGAACATGCCCATAGGGCCCCTACGTTTTTGAGGTTCATTCAAAAAACCTCCCTAGCGTCTTCTTGCTGTGATGAAAAGTGAAAACGTCAATCTCCTTTCTCTCGTTGTCGAAATAAAACGAAATAGAACGAAAAGGCAAACCACGAGAAAGTTAGCAGAGTGAACGAAAGATCAGACAACACAGTGCATGTTTCCAGTAGATAAAAAATATGAATTCTATGCGATACTAGAGGTTATATTTGAGCCTCCCATTAATCAGTTTGAGACTATTTCCATGTTTTCATGTCATGTAATTATATATATATTAAATATTGTCATTCTAGGCATTGAGTATATATGAATAACTGGTGGGTGTTATCCCTATTCAAAAGACTTGTTTATCTGTTTTTACATGGTAGCAGAGATGAGTGGTTACAAGAACCCACCGGTGTTTAGCAAAGACAAACCATATGATAGATATATAGAAGAAATACGTGCATGGTGCATTGTTACTGAACTTGATAAAAAGAAGCAGGGAGTTGCTATTGCTTTGTCATTTCCTGAAACTGACCCAAGTGGGGTCCGTGATAAAGTCTTTAATGAGCTGAAATTAGAAACCATTAATGCAGATGATGGTGTTGAGAAGCTGATAACATACTTGGATAAACTGTTTAAAAAGGATGAGCTAAGTGAAGTGTATGAACGTTACATTATGTTTGATAGATTTGAACGAGAAAGTCAGCAAAAGATGGATGATTTTATCCTGGAATTTGAAAGACGTTATAACCGGATTATGCAAAAAGATATGAAGCTACCACCGCCCGTTTTAGCATTCAAACTTTTAGATCCGTCCAAGCTGCCACACAAGGAAAGGCAGCTAGTACTGACAGCCGTTGATTATGCCAAAAAGGAACATTTATTTGAACAAATGAAATCTGCCTTACGAAAGTTTTATGGTGAACAGTCCCTACCTCTTGGAGATATAGCTGGAAGTCAAGCAGTTAAACTTGAATCAAGTATGCTTACAGACACAAATGAAGTTCTATATTCACGTAATCGTTATCAATCTAACCGTTTTCAGCCAAGAAAATTTGAGTCTCAACCCAGATCATACTACAAACAAGAAGAAAGTGGGACCAAACAGCCTCATGGACAAAAGATCAATCCAATTGGTTTTAACGGTAAACCAAACAAATGCAAGATCTGTGAATCAATTCTGCATTATGCTAAGGACTGTCCCCATAAACGTCCTATTGAGGATAACATAACACTATTTGTTAGTCCAAAAGAAGAAGAAATGTGCCTCTTCAAAAGTGAAGCAAGAAATTCTGCTGTTCTTGACTCCGGATGTACTTCAACTGTTGCTGGTCAAAACTGGATAAACTGCTATCTTCAAACACTCGACATAGAGCAGAAGAAAAGCATTGATTTGCAACCTAGTAGCAAAGTTTTTAAATTTGGTGGTGGAGAAACAAAAACCTCTAAGGGACAACTCCAACTTCCCTGTGAACTAGCTGGAAAAAGTGTTTTTGTGAAAACAGACATTGTGGTTAGTGAGATTCCTTTATTACTCAGCAAACAAGCAATGAAAGGTGCAAAGATAAAGCTTGATCTCGAACATGATCAAGCAGAAATATGGGGCAACACTGTGGATCTGGACTGTACGTCATCTAGCCACTATTGCATCCCACTTGAGAAGCAAAGTGTAACAATTGATACATGTTTCTTTGCAGACTCTAAAATCGAAACATACAATGAAAAACAGGAAATTCTAACCAAGTTGCACAAGCAATTCGCCCACCCTACACAAGATTGGTTAAAAGCACTTATGATTGATGCACATTTGGGATAAAGATTACCAGGAAATTGCAAAGAAATTATATTACTCTTGTGAGATTTGCGTAAAGTTTCAGAAAACTCCTGCCAGACCTGTTGTTTCCCTTCCCTTAGCTACACAATTTAATGAGACTGTAGCCATGGACTTAAAAATTTGGAACAACAAAGTAAACATCCTCTATCTTATTGATATGTTTACTCGATTTACCACTGCTCGTATCATAAGAGATAAGAAACCTGCAACAATTATAGACAATGTTATAGAGATGTGGGTAGGAAATGGCTTTGGTGCACCAGTGAAGTTTTTGGCCGATAATGGAGGTGAGTTTGCTAACGAGGAGTATAAAGAGATGTGTGCAATCCTGAATGTCGAAGTTTTGCATACTGCAGCAGAAAGCCCATGGCAAAATGGACTCTGCGAGCGTAACCATGCTGTAGTCGATCGCTGTCTGGAAAAGATTTTGGAGGATGACTGCAAACTGAGGTTGACGCAAGCCCTATCCTGGGCCATTAACGCTAAAAACTGTTTGCAGATGTGGAATGGCTTCTCATCGTATCAGTTAGTATTTGGACAAAACCCAAATCTACCAAACGTGATGGTTGATCAGCTCCCAGCCCTTGAAGGGACAACCACGAGTGAAATTGTTGCTTCCCACCTTAATGCGCTTCACAGTGCTAGACGGGCCTACATCGAAGCTGAATCGTCAGAAAAAGTGCGAAAGGCTCTTAAACACAAAGTAAGAGCAAATGCAACCAAGTTCTCCACTGGGGACAAGGTATTCTACAAGAGAGATGGGAACAACAAATGGAAAGGGCCGGGCAAAGTAATTGGTCAAGATGGAAAAGTCGTTTTTATTCGACATGGAAACATATACGTCAGGGTATCAACAAATCGACTTGTTAAAATGGGGGAAGAGTTTCGACCGAGTAATGAGCCAAGCAATGATGTGACACCAAACCAACCCAACCCTGTTTCACAGGAACTTTTCCAAGCAGTCAGTGATAGCGATGAAGAAGCTCAAACTAACAGTGCAACATTGAATTCTACCACCCATGAGATGGAACAACAGGACAAAGTTACAACCAGTGCGCCTCCAGTGGAACATTCAAACAGCTATAGTAATGGCAAATTGAAAACAGGTGCCAACCTTCCGAAAAAAAGTGAATGTATCAAATACAAAGAACGCGGAACAGATAAATGGAAAGACGCAACTGTTTTAGGCAGAGCAGGAAAAGCCACCGGAAAGTTTTTGACGTGGCTCAACATAAAGAATAAAGATGATGCAGATTCCAAGTGTATTGATTTTGAAAAAGTTGAAGAGTGTAAATCAGTTAGTACTGAAAATGAGACAGAGAACGATGACAGAATCCAAGAGACCGCTGCTGAGACAGTATTATTCACACTTGTTCCTACTGAAGAGCATCAAACCAGTGTAGTTTTGGATGCCAAAAAGCAAGAAATACAAAACTGGGAAAACTTTGATGTTTACGAAGAAGTTGCAAATAATGGTCAAAAGGCTATTACTACAACTTGGGTGATCACTAGACACACACAGGGAGATTCTCATAAAACCAAAGCTCGTCTAGTAGCTAGAGGCTTTGAAGAAGAAACAGCAACGCAAGTGGATTCACCAACTGTTCTCAAAAGTACACTGAAAACCATGCTGGCAATTTCAGGCATGATGAATTGGCAGTGTAAAACTACAGACGTAAAAGCTGCGTTCTTACAAGGAACAAAAATTGACAGAGACATTTACCTAAAACCACCAAAGGAAGCCAACTGTCCTGATTCTTTGTGGAAGTTGAAAAGGGTGGTGTATGGCCTCAACGATGCAGCACGAAACTGGTTTTTTAGTGTCAAAAAGGAATTAGAAAGACTCGGATGTCTTCAGTCTAAATTCGACCCTGCATTATTCTATTCTTCTTCGATTAGTGGTTCAATGGAGGAATCATTGTTGTGCACGTGGACGACTTCAGTCATGCAGGATCACAAACGTTCAAGAAAACATTGTGCGGAAATTGAGAGAGACATTCAAAATCAGTAAAATTAAAGAGAGTATTTTCAAATATATTGGCTTGAATATAATTAATCGTAACAATCACATTGAAGTATCTCAAGACGAATTTGTTAAAAACATGGAGCCTATTCCACTGACAGCTTCACGTCAATCACAGAAGACATCAAAGTTAACACCTGATGAAACAGGGCTTGTCCGAAGTGTCGTTGGTCTCTAATTAATTCAACAACAGCCATCGCTGGAAAAAGATTGAAAATTGAAGTGGCTGCGATTAAAGAAATGATTGTACAAAAAGAGGTATTGATTCACGGGATATCAACAACAGAACAACAGGCCGACTCATTGACCAAACGAGGCTCTTGCATCAGAAAACTCATTGATGTTCTTACATCTGCAAAGTTAGGTCAATGTCATTCCATGGACATTACCAAAAGCACAAACTGCATACGAAAGATATGACTAACATTTTGTTTTTTTTTGCTTCTTGTTTGCTAGATTGTTTAATGTTTATTTCATACATTTCACTATATAAAAGACATAGGGAGGAATCTGTCATGTATTTACATATATAATAATATTGTCATTCCAGGTATTAATAACTGCATAATATGAATAACTGGTGAGTGTAAGCCAGTCAAATCTCTTTTCTAAAGGGCCGTTTTACGACCAGTAAAAGGTCTTCGTCACAAAAATTTTTCTGGGGGCAAGCCTACATGATTTTTTGTCTTTTGTCCCCCAAAGCCAAGACCCTGGCTACGCCACTGCTGAGAGATTTCACGGTACATTATTGCTTGCATGATGAAGCAGATAATTCTGTTTTGAATGAAACAAAATACCCAAAATTGGACTGGGGGAGGGCGGTGATTGGAGCAATAATGAATCTGAATCTACATCCTGTATTTTCTTGACCATTTTGTCCAAGATGGTAACATAAGCTGCCATGGCTTGCCTGTACTTGGCAGGGCAATTTTTTGGGGGAAAAATGGCATTCATCTCAACCATCAGATCAGAGCACATATCATTTTATGGAAAAGAATAAATCAGTTTGTAGATTACTCTTGATTAGTTTTATGTGCTGTAATTCATAATTCATGCAGTTATAATTTTTCCACAACAATAATGAGGTCTAACCTGTTTTCTAACAGCTGCCAAAACCACATCCACATTGCACCATCTTGATGGCACAAAGGCCAAAGCATACTTCCAAAACATTGCTATGAGAAAAATAAGGAATAATTAATTCTTACTTCAATAACCATATACTTCCAACTGACATACCAACCTGTATAAGAATTCTGTTGATTTTTTATGAGAGACTGTGTGAGCCACCATCTTCAAGTAGAATGAAGATTGGGCAAGATAATTTGAACACAACAACAAAAACATACTTTCATTGATTGCACTACTTCGTGAGAACTGAATTTTGGTCTCCAATAATAAAACATGATGGACAAAATAATGATGTAAACTTTAATTAAGCATTTAGAACCATTTATTTTTACAAAAGCAAACCTGTATGCCTTCTTTCTAATCCACCCAGAGAGTACTCAATCTTCTTAACAGTAAAGTAGAGCTAGAAAATAACACAGTGTCTAATGACAAGTGGATCAAGAACAATTTAAAAATGAAAAAAATACCAGTTTCCCAAACATGGGGTGTCAGCCCTCCCACAACCCCAGCTCAAAATGCAACATAATTTACACAGAAAGGAAAATTTTTTCACTGCCATGGTTCAGGTTCTTTGAACACTGATTAAATGCTGGTCTTTCAGAGCTAGGGAGTCAGATATGAGACCAGATCTTTTTGCTAGATCTGAATTGCTAGTCTCTTCAATATCTCTGTTCAATATCAATTTCATTTTCTGCTGGCCTATGTGGTGATTTTTAGGCCCATTTCAATTTTTCTTTGCAGCCCACATTATATTAAGGCCTAAATAGATCTTTTCAACAATTTCACACTCCAGATGGCTTACCCAAAACATAACATCAAAGAGGAAAGAGCCTTTTGATGTTCCTTGACGAGTTGATTTGGGAAATTACCTGACAATTTAAGTGAACTCTTAAGATCAGTAGTAAATATGTTGGCTCTCTGATCATGCAGCTAAAGTTTGAATTCCATCAACCATACATAGTACGCAACTTGTAAAAAAATCTATGCTAGTTCTTGCAATTGATCAAAATAAATATACTGAAAAAAGGCTCAGCAACATACCTAGCCAAAAGGAAAGTCAAACAGGGGGAGAGACTAGTGTTTTGTGATTTTGGAGAAAGGATTTCATTGAGCTTTAATTAAAACTCAGTAGCAGGGTCATTGGCTCTCTGACCATGCAGTCAAGATTTGAATCCTATCTTTTACAACATGCCGACTTGTAGAAAAATTCCATCTTAGTGTTTTACATTTTGGCCTAAATAGGTAGACTAGGCCTATTTAGTCTTTACTCTTATTAGGGATGGTCTTGACCGTTGGGATAAGATTGGACCATTAAACCTGACCTATTACTAAAGATCTTAAACATTTGAGCTGGGTCAAAGTTTAAATGAATGAAAGCATAGAAGCATGATAAAGCTGTTAAAGACGAACTTCATATATCCAATAGGGTTTGCTCTCCAAGACAGTTCCGCGCATTGTAAAAACCTAATTTTCCCTCTTAATAATAATAATAATAGGGCAGTATGCCCGAAATCGACTCTTCAGTGTGTAAGATGAGGGTTTGTCCTGGTCATGACATTAAACTGCATCCGGTTGTGGAGTTTCGACGTGGGATAATGAGGTTACCCTTTACCACAACTACCTCCAGGTCACCCTTGAGCAAGGTGTAGTACCTGTCAGCTCTCCCGAGGCCTCGAAATTCCGGGTTGGCGTCCGGCGGGGCTAGTCTGTCTCATGGGTAGGGGGGACCCTTCAGCCTTGGTTGGCAACCCCCCTAGTGATGGTGTCACAAAACTAATACCGGTGGTTGTGTCACCTTATCACCACTAACCTCATCATGAGTGTAATGTCAAATAATGGATTATCCAACAACGGCGTTAATGAGGGTGGAACTACATGTGAAGCTCTCTCGCCCGGCAGGTGTCTCACGGCTCAGCAGCGTGGGCCCGGTCGTCAACCAGCTACTGCTAGAAGGATCAGAAAGAAATGGTCGTATGAAGAAAACAGAATTGTCATGGAGTGTTTCTTTAGAAGTAATCCCAAAGTAATTGGGTATAGGATAAGAATGCATAATCTATGGAAAGACATGGAATGTTCCAAATAAGTGAACAACGCTTACTAGATCAGAAGGCCCAGATAATGAAAAAGAAATGGTTGACAGATCTTGAACTAGAGGAAATTAAAAGGTTGATAGAGGATGTAGAATGTGGAATTCCAGGAACTGTGATCAATGAAGAGAGAGATGAAGATGCTGAACGAGTGGCGGAAATCAATATGGATGAAGAAGATCAAAATGAAAATGAAACAATGAGAACGAGAGATTTTGTTGTAGACAGAGATCAAAATGAATTAGATGAAAAGCAAAAAGGATACTGCAACAGCTGAATGAAATTCAAGGAAAGAACGCAAGAGACTGCCAGCATTAAGGGAGTAGAAAGAAAGAGATTGTCAGATGCAGTGAATACAGTAGATGAAGTACTCAGTATAGTGAAGGTAACTGATATTACTGAAGTGAATGACCTTATATACTGTGGAGCCGCACTAGTAACGGAAATGTTGGGAATAAAAACCTGCAGAGGTGTTAAGAAGGAACCTTTTTGGAAAAGAAGGCTGGAAAACCAACTAAAAGTGCTAAACAAGGATCTATCAAGAGTTAACATGCTTATAGAGAGAAGGAAAGTGAAGAAAAAGCACGAAGATCTACTACATAAAAGATATAATATCAAACAAAGAGGGCTACAGACAACCAAAGAGATAATTTGCCAGAGAATTAAAGCTAAAGCAGCCAAAATAAAGAGATACAACCAGCGGATATCTCAATTTCAGCAGAACAGACTATTCAGCAACAATGAAGGAAGATTCTACCAGCAACTGAACAACGACCAAGGCTGGGAGGAAAGTGAAGCACCAGATCCAGAAGAAGCAAAAACATTCTGGTCTGATATCTGGAGCAAAGAGGGAAAGCACAAGAAAGATGCAGAATGGCTCAAGAGATTTTATGAAGAAGTTAAAGAAGTTGGTGGTCAAGAGGAGATTCACATCACAGAAAACACGGTTAAGAAAATCCTCAGAAAATTTCCCAATTGGAAGGCACCAGGACCAGATGGTGTCCAAGGCTTCTGGCTAAAGAAATTCAAAAGCATGCACACGCAGCTTGCGTCAAGTCTAACAAAATGCTTAGAGGAAGGTAAAACACCATTGTGGATGACAAAGGGAAGGACAGTGCTAATACAAAAAGATAAATCCAAAGGTACAGTTGCAAGCAATTACCGTCCGATAACATGTCTACCTCTTGCGTGGAAATTACTTACAGGCATATTCTCTGACGAAATATACAGATATCTAGAGGGACAAGAACTATTACCTGAAGAGCAGAAAGGATGCAGGAGAAAGTCAAAAGGAACAGGAGATCTACTATATATAGATAAAATGATTCTGAAAGAAGTAAAACGTCGAAGAAAAAATTTGTCAATGGCTTGGGTGGACTATCGGAAGGCGTATGACATGATCCCACACTCTTGGTTAATGGAATGTCTAGCAGCCTTAAAAGTAAACCAAAATGTTCGAAATCTGCTAAGCGAGACAATGAATTCATGGAGAGTGGAAATAATGTGCAAAGATGAAATATTAGGAGAAGTAAGAATAAAGAGAGGGATCTTTCAAGGGGATGCCTTATCACCTTTGTTGTTTGTCATATCAATGATCCCACTTACGAGCATCTTGAGAAAAGCAGCACCTGGGTATGAGTTTTCATCAAATAAGGTTAAGATCAATCATTTACTGTATATGGACGATCTCAAGTTGTACGGAAAGACCAAAAAAGACCTAGAATCATTGATAGAGACAGTCAGAATTTACAGCTCAGACATAGGAATGGAGTTTGGTCTCGAAAAGTGTGCATCACTTGTTATGAAAAGAGGAAAAATTGTCGAGTCAGATGGCATTACTTTGCCAGACGACAAAATGATCAGGAATCTAAAAGAAGACGAAAGCTACAAGTACCTAGGTGTTCAAGAGTTAGATGATATAAAGACGACTGAGATGAAAGAAAGAGTCAGTAAAGAGTATAAGCGAAGAGTGAGGAAAGTCTTAGAGACAAAATTAAATGGAAATAACATCATTAAAGCAATTAACACTTGGGCTGTTTCAGTGGTAAGATACTCTGCTCCCTTTCTAGACTGGAGGAAAGAAGAGACTCAAGAATTAGATAGACGTACTAGGAAACTAATGACGATGCACAAAGCACTCCATCCAAAAAGTAATGTGGACCGGCTGTATATTTCGCGAAATGAAGGTGGTAGAGGACTTATCAGCGTCGAAGATACGATAGAAACATCGAAAATTGGACTAGAGAGATATGTACAAGAGAGCAAGGAACGGCTGTTGAGTGCAGCTAAAAGATCGGACATGGAAGTGAAGGATACAGTGAAACAATATAAAGATCGAAGAGCAAAAGAGCGCAAGGAAAACTGGAAGGAGAAAGTCCTACATGGCCAATTTATTAGACAAACTGAGGAGATTGCTGGAGAGGAAAGGTGGAAATGGTTGAAAAATAGTGGCACCAAGAGGGAGACCGAGACTCTCATCCTAGCAGCTCAAGAGCAAGCCATTAGGACGAACCTCATCAAAGCCAAAATCGACAAAACACAGGAGGACAGTAGATGTAGAATCTGCGGTAAGGTTGATGAAACTATTAATCATCTCATCAGCGAATGCAGCAAAATGGCGCAGAAAGAATACAAGAATAGACATGATTGGGTCGGGAGAAGAATCCACTGGGACATATGTAGGAAGTTTGGGGTACATGTAAGCGAGAAGTGGTACAACCATGAGCCAGAAAGTGTGGTTGAAAATGATACTTGCAAGGTACTGTGGGACTTTACCATCCAGACCGATCATGTAATTGAAGCTAGAAGGCCAGACTTAATTTTGATCAAGAAGGAAGAAAACAACTGCATTATCGTTGATTTTGCCATCCCATATGATACCCGGATAGAGCAGAAGGAGAAAGAGAAAGTTGAGAAATACCAGGACTTAAAGAGAGAACTCCAGAGGTTATGGAATATGAAAGTAAAAGTAGTACCCATAGTTATTGGGGCATTAGGAACACCACCAAAAGACATCAAGAGGAGAGTAGAAGAACTGGGAATTGAGACAAGAATTGAAGAGATGCAGAAGACTGTAATCCTGCAATCTGCACGGATCCTGAGAAAAGTCCTTGAAAATTGAGGAGACTTGCTGTCACCAATATCAAGGAGACATTACCACTGAATGAGATGACATTTTATCAGTGTGCGATCATTCAATAATAATAATAATAATAATAATAATAATAATAATAATAGTTAAATTTAGCTTTTGGTCTATCACGACACCTAACATTTTTTCTTTGTTGCTCTCTTCAATCACAGAGGGACCAATATTTATTGAAATTTCTCTATCCTTTTCACCAAATACTAAGAGGTGGCATTTTTCTTCATTTAATTTCATGAAATTTTCTGCAAACCAATTGCTTAGTTCAGCAGCATCATTTTCAAGCCTTATTGTAACCTCCTGTAATTCTTGATGAGAACAGTAAATTGTCGTATCATCTGCGTAATTACAGATCTCAGTCTCATTCAACAAAAGAAAAATATCATTAATAAATATATTAAACAAGGGTGGCCCTAGAACTGATCCTTGAGGGACACCAAATTTCATTTATTTCCAAGAGCTGAATGAGCCATTTACTTTCACTCATTGCCTTCTACCTGTTAGATATCTATGCATCATTCGTATGGAACTTGTGCTAAAGCTGTATGCCTCTAATTCAGCAAGCAAAAGTTTGTGGTTGAGACAGTCAAAGGCCTTGGATAAATCCATTAACACTGCTCCAACGAAGCCCTTGTTATCTAGGGTCTTTTTACAGGTATCAATTAATTTAGCAAAGCATGCAGGGTATTGTACTCATGTTGATAGCCACAGATTTTAGGTGAGAGAAACTTGTTCACAATAGGTAACATTTGATTAGCCAAAAGTCTCTCAAAAACTTTGGAGACAGACGGTAATACTGTTATTGGTCTATAGTTTTTCTTCTGAAATGAGTCACTATTTTTGAAAAGGGCGCTAACATCACTGTCTTTCATTTCATCGAGGAAAGAGTTTCTGTCCACACTTTTATTAAAAAGGTCTTGCAGGTAAGAGGCAACGATGTCAACATTATCTTTAATAACCTTAGCGGGTATACTACCAATAGGTGAAGCCTTCTTAGTATCAAGGCTATCAACTTACCCAAGAACCTCTACAATAGAGGCCCTTTTGAAGTCGAAAGCCTCTATATTTTCATTATGGTTTTTTATCAATATTACGCTAGGATGAGAGCATTATTTTTCGATTGCAGCAGTAACTGGATCTACAATCTCATCCCCACTTGATTCAGTTTCATTATTGTCTGCAATATTCAAGAACTCTGTAATGTTAGCGAAATGGTCATGTAATATTGTTGCAACAACGTGGTCTTCCAAAACAATCTTATTGTTTTCCATTAATATAATTGTTGAAGAAGTTTTAACCTTGTCATTGGAAAGGGGTTTTACTGATCTCCAAAATTTCCTATTATCCGTCAAGATCTTAATGTCAAGATCCTTAAAGTAATCCTTTTTAGCTTGTCGCAAAATTTTGACAAATTTATTTCTATGTTTTTAAAGGCTTTCAAATTTCCAACGGTACAATATTTGCAGTATATATTTCTGAGTCGAGATCTATTCATAATCACTCTCCTGAGTGCTTTGGTCATAAATGGGCCATCATTCACTTTAACTGATTTTTTCTTTATTGGTGCATGGTTATCTTAAACACCAGTGATGACAGAATTGAAAACTTAAAATTTTTCATAGCAAAAGTTATTCTTAGCTAATTCTTTTTTAAGGTCTTCTTTAAATACCGAGGGGTCAAATTTTCTGTAGTCACGGTATGTAATTATTCTAGGGCCTCTCTTAATGAAACTACTTTTTATTACAGTCAAGATCATCGAGTGGAAATCAGACAATCCAGTCTCTATTGTTCTTGTGCCTTTGAAGCATTTCAACATAGGGCAAAAATATTTTGTATGCTTGCGCAGACACAACGCTATGAAACCGCTGACCAAAGATTTAAAAAATTAGCGCAAACTCCTTGGAAAACAAAACAGCTGACTAAAACCGCCCCAAACCACTTCGGTCATTTCCAACAGCCAGGAAAGCAATGCGTTTTTTAAAATTGGTTTTCCTTGGCTTTTTACTTGAAATTTTGTTGGAAAAAGCGCAAACAACAAGATTTAGAAGCAAAAATGGTTGTGTCGTATGTGGCCGGAAAAGCAACACTAGGCCATTCCGCGAAATATCAAACTTTGAGGGAGAAAGAAGAGAAAAAATTTTTCTAAATTTCTCTTTAAACAACACACGGGCCTAAAATTCGAACATGGAATGCTTGAGAGAGAAAGCAATTACAAGTTTTAAAATGACAGACAACCCATAAAAGCCAATTTTCCCAGAGATAACGACTGAATTTCGGATAAGTTGAAGGTTTCCTCTGAATGAGGATGATTATTTAGTGATGGATATAGGTGTAGATTTTTTTCTATTAAACTCCAAAAAATAGTCATAAAATGGATGCCGTTATGAATTTGATTTGATTTGTCATTACAGATTTGGACACAGATATGTGTTAACATTATCTCCGATAGGTTTTATTTGAAATTTGAACCAAACATGGTTATATTTCTTATGATCAGAAATTTTTTCTTGATAGCATAAGTATTTTTTAAAATATCAGCAACTATTTTGGTAAACAATGTAATCCCAATTTAAAGGAGGCGTAAATTTGCACAACAATGAAGTTAAAATTACAGCCAAACGCCAATTTTCCAAAACTACTCACCATGAGCTCTGTAATCCTTGGATCTTCCGCAAGAAAGTCCCCGAAAATCTTGATGGATACAGGACCAGTTTTTGAGAAAACTGCATTTTCTCAAGATCAACAAATTTCGCAAATGTTCCCCATTTTTCTCAGTAAATCAATCCGAAAAAATAGTGCCTTTCTCTGCAAATATATTCGTGAAAATCCAGGTTCTTGTTGTCTCACACATGCGAGGCAAGAAAGCGAAAGAAAATGCACGCATTTGTGCGTGAGTAAGAATATGATTGCGCAAGTAGCCACCCACCCCCTATTTCAGCCATGACGCCGCCATATTGCAGTTCTCAGCCACCTTGCTTAGGCCAAAAGTGCTATTTGCACAGTGGCAGAAACATTTTTGCCCTATCTTAGAGCTTACAGAATAAATAAAGCAAGCAGAAGATCAGAACACCGGGCTCGAGAAAAAAGTCCATTCATATCAAAAATGTTAGTAGTTGATCGTTTTGGAGTAATCCCAAAATCCACACCTTGAAAGTGGCGCCTGATTACCGATCTCTAAATCCCTATCGGCCAGTCGGTTAATGATTTTATTCCTGATTCTCTCACGTCTGTGTCGTATGATGCTATTCCAGAGGCCATTGAAAAGATAATGCGGTTTGGACGCGGTTTGCATATGGCGAAGTTCGATATCAAAAGGCATATCGTCTTCTCCCCTTCAGGGCACAGGACAGGAGATTCTTGGGTATGAAGTGGAGAAACCAATTTTATGTGGATCACTATAAAAAATTAGTGTACCAAAGCACCAACAGTCCTTCAATGAATGAATTGTGAAGAAACATAGACGGTGCATGTTGGTGCTATATCTAGAGCACAGTTAAATCAGTGCCTACAATAAGCAAAGAAACAACAAACAATAAATTTGCATAGTCTTTTTTCTTCACAAGATATTTGCTTTTTCGTCTCACATAAAACATGTCTTACTACTTCATGAAAGTGCCTTCATTCAACACAAAAATCATCCGCTTGCTAATAATTAAGGCAAATAAAGATTAATGGAATAATTGCATAATACAGGGCCAGCCTACTGAGAAGGTGGAAGTGTAGTATAACGTGGCAAGGAGCCGCCAAGAGTCCTCAGTTTGCAGCGGCATTACCTGCGAGCCGTACTCCCATGGCCACAGAGAGAAAATTATATGTACGAAGTTTAAAGTCTTGAAGCTATGTTATTTGACCAACCTACAACCTACAACCTACGAGTTAGAGCGCATGCACGGAAAATAACAAAGCCTAGCGTAGTGACGTACAACGTAAGAGTAATGGCGTGTAGCTATGTTATTTGACCAACCTACAACCTACAACCTACGAATTAGAGCGCATGCACGGACAATAACAAGTCGTTCCGTGGTGACGTAGAACGTGAGAGTGAAGCCTTGAAGCTATGTTATTTGACCAACCTACAACCTACAACCAACGAGTTAGAGCGCATGCACGGAAAATAACAAGTCGTGCCGTGGTGACGAGAACGTGAGAGTGAAGCCTTGAAGCTATGTTATTTGACCAACCTACAACCTACAACCAACGAGTTAGAGCGCATGCACGGAAAATAACAAGTCGTTCCGTGGTGACGAGAACGTGAGAGTGAAGTCTTGTAGCTATGTTATTTGACCAACCTACAACCTACAACCAACGAGTTAGAGCGCATGCACGGAAAATAACAAGTCGTTCCGTGGTGACGAGAACGTGAGAGTGAAGCCTTGAGGCTATGTTATTTGACCAACCTACAACCTACAACCAACGAGTTAGAGCGCATGCACGGAAAATAACAAGTCGTTCCGTGGTGACGTACAACGTGAGAGTGAAGCCTTGAAGCTATGTTATTTGACCAACCTACAACCTACAACCAACGAGTTACAGCGCATGCACGGAAAATAACAAAGCTTTGGGTCGTGGACGTAGAACGAAAGGCCTTCTGAGTCTATGTTTTCATGGCATGTTCCCACGGAACCAACAACATATTACAATACAATTTCCAACGTCACATGGCAAATGGCATACGGATTACGGAAGGTAAAGATGGAGATAAGTGACACAGTCAAGGCAATGGATGTGGCGAAGTGGGCATCTGGTGAATTGCTGTGGGTCAAGGTCGACAAGAGAATGTGCCTTCGGAGGCTTGTCTTACAACCCACGAGATGGTGTTGTTTCTACAAGGTGAGTCACCAATCTGCCTGCTCCAATAAAATGTAGCTACATAGATAGGCCTATTTCCATGTATGGGCGGCCACCGACCGAGGGACTTAGGAAGAGACTAGGACATCTTCTCCGTTGCAGGGTGTACTCTGCAGTACTACATGGTAGTTATGAACAGGAGCCATTTGTTGCTAGTGGTGTAGCCGTTCTAATGAGGAGGTCACGTTATGGGTTCGTGTTATTTCTTATTATGCAGTAGTAGATAGATATAATATCAAAGATGGGGAGGTTGGGCTATTTAGGGTTACGGGTTTGAGGTATTTTGCTGATGTAAATATGTGTTCCTGCCCCTCTGATAAACGGGGCTGTCATGGGTTGGGGTTATTGTGTTTTTCCCTTCTAATCAACGGGATATCATGGGTTGCGTGTATGGTGTTCTTGCTCTTCTGATAAACGGGTGATGTCATGTGTTGGGCTTATCGTGTTGTTGCCCTTCTCATAAGCGGGATGTGATGGCTTGGGCTTATTGTGTTCATGCCCTTCTGATAAACAGGCAATGTCATGGGTTGGGGTTATTGTGTTCTTGCCCTTCCGATAAACGGGCAATGTTGTGGGTTGGGGTTATTGTGTTCTTGCCCTTCTGATAGACGGGCAATGTCATGGGTTGGGGTTATTGTGTTCCTGCCCTTCCGATAAACGGGCAATGTTGTGGGTTGGGGTTATTGTGTTCTTGCCCTTCTGATAGACGGGCAATGTCATGGGTTGGGGTTATTGTGTTCCTGCCCTTCCGATAAACGGGCAATGTCATGGGTTGGGCTTATTGTATTCGTGCCCTTCTGATAAACGGGCGATGTTGTGGGTCGGGCTTATTGTGTTCTTGCCCTTCTAATAAACGGGGATGTGATGGGGTGGTGTTTTTGTGTTGTTGCCTTTATAATAAACGGAAGATGTTATGGCTTGGACTTATCGTGTTCATGCCCTTCTGATAAACGGGCAATGTCATGGGTTGGGGTTATTGTGTTCATGCCCTTCTGATAAACGGGCAATGTCATGGGTTGGGGTTATTGTGTTCTTGCCCTTCTGATAAACGGGTAATGTTGTGGGTTGGGGTTATTGTTTTCTTGCCGTTGTGTTCATGCCCTTCTGATAAACGGGCAATGTCATGGGTTGGGCTTATTGTATTCGTGCCTTTCTGATAAACGGGCAATGTTGTGGGTCGGGCTTATTGTGTTCTTGCCCTTCTGATAAACGGGGATGTGATGGAGTGGTGTTTTTGTGTTGTTGCCTTTATAATAAACGGGGGAGAAACCAAGATTTAATTTATCACACAATAATTCACATTGTATCATACAACCATCAACCTATTAAGATCATTGTAAGTGTAAACAATGGTAACATTTTAAGGCACACTATTTCCAAAAATAACCTATAAAATAACATAGAAACCAAGATTCCTTTTATAGAACATTAATTAACATTGTCTAATACAAGCAGCTTAGGATGATTGTAAATAGTGTAAAGAATATTAACATTTCACAGGACACTATCTCCAACACCAGGGGGGATAGAAATTTTACAGCACTTGATGCAGTTTACAAAACAAGCATGCTGCATCAAGACAAGCTAATATGATGGGGAAGAGCTTTCATGTGCATAAAACCCACCTCTCTCATTTGATCTAAACCATCTTCGTGTTTTCATGCAAGGGGGGTGTGCACAAAAAATGACCACAGAGCAACGAAAAGTCATTCATGAGATATCTAATTTTCAAGGTGGAAATACAAGCAGACAGGCATGCTGATTATCTCAGGCATGCAAGTGAAAGGTAACTGATTGTTGCAAAGAATGGTTTCCTCTCTCATTTGATCTAAACCAGCTTTGTGTTTTCATGCAAGGGGGGTGTGCACAAAAAATGACCACAGAGCAACACAAAGTCATTCATGAGATATCTAATTTTCGAGGTGGAAATACGAGCAGACAGCCATGCTGATTATCTCAGACATGCAAGTGAAAGGTGTCCCCAAATTGATGGTCCTCACAGAGCATACATGTGTAACAACCCAGTACAGATGTATTATCTTACAATGTATGTAATACTCTGCACACATTTGTAATCTCTAGCTGTACTTGAGTAGCCTGGATCAGCTGCCCCCATCCTAACCTACATGCAAGGGTGAATGTAAATATAGAGCTAGCCTAAGTTACTCTAACTGATTCACTGAATGACTGAATAAGGACCTTCAAATGCACCATGGAATAAAAGCACATGAATTATACAGATATGAAGATATCATGAAGAATATTATAATTTGTCCATAAATACACATTTTTTTGTGTAAGAATAACTTAATTTTTGCAGAACCTGGATTATTCTTAAAATTTTTCCGTGAAAAAACGCAAAGACATACAAATTTGTCTTCATGAAGCTTGAGTCTGGGACTATTCTTAAATCATTCTTCAATTTCAGTGATTTCGAGCCTAAATATTCGTACCTATAAAAAAAGTGTGTATTTGAATAGTTTCTCAAGAAGTTTCTTGCAAAATTGCTGTCATGCATATACCTTTAGTTCACTAGAAATCTCGTACACGTTTGTAAATAGTGAAATGCCTTTCCAAAAAATCATTGCACCTAATGACAGGTACTGAATAGAAGAACGACCCAGCCACCAGCCCTCCGCCACCGCCGTGGTTCGAGATTTCAGTGATGAATATAACAGAAAATGACCTAGGCCATCAGTCCCAAAATCGGACGGAGCGGCGCTTTCATTTTTGTGCTGAAATCTCATCAAAAAGCTAGAATTTGATATGGAATCTACCCAGGAGTCATTCATACCTGTCTGCAGCATTTTCCCTGAGAAAATATAGGCAGAAAGGGTTCAAGATCACGGATAGTTCAAGACGACAAGCAAATCCAGTGTATCAGTAACACATTTGAAACACCGAGCAAAGCCACGTTGAAGACCATTTTTTGAAAGAGACACTTGACAAGATATTTCTTCTCTCGGTCGGAGACACTTTTGATATCTTAAAACCAGTCTAGCTGCCATTCTTGACGCGATTCTGCAACCCTCTCTCAAAATGGAGTCGCAACTGTCCGTCATTACCGAAGGCCTAAAAGATTTGAGAACAATGGGTAATTAGAATCTAATTTTCGAACATTAATATTGTTTTCTCCGCAGTCTTTTATCCAAAAACAAAAGAGTATTGTCACGCATAACAATCACGGTATCTGTAGGCTGTAGGCAGCCTACCCTGGAACAGCTTTAGCTGGCCCTGTATTATGCAATTATGCCAGATTAATTAGAGTCCATAGAATTACAATTCGGAAATAACACTGTGACTATAATCGGATTTTCGGATTATGTCTACATTGAAGCATTGAAACAGTCTTATGACGTGAAAAATTGGGCAGGAAAATCATGCTGTAGTAAAATTGGAGAAGAAAGCACTGGAGAGAAAACAAATTACAAGAATCAAGATCTCTGAAGAAGCAAAGGTGACTACAGTGCAATGCACAAATTTTCAATATTGAGAAGAACCAAGTGGTATCATCAAGACCATTCAGAAAATATCACCACAAAATGGTAAGGTTAAATGATAATTTTTAAATGATTATTACCTATAGATCGATTGAACTCATCAAAACAATAAGATTTCCTCCTTTACTGTAGTAATTACTAAGAGAAAGCTAGAATACTAACATTTTCTGTGCTTTGTGACAAAAAAATCTAATACAGGTACTGTCGCTATCTTAAGAAAATAGGGGGCTGTAAGATAGAGAAAGGATATCCTTTGCAATACAAAGATGAATTATGAATACGTTATATTTTGTTTACACCCCTTTCTCACGAATTTTTGTGATCCATATTACCAAAACAATTCCCTCTGAAGAGCCACAGAGCTGAAGTCGCTGAGAAACCCCTGATAGTTTTCAAATTGAGGTATAAAATATTTTTTTTTGCTTTTCAAAGGTTTTATCATTGGTCCAAATCATATTTTCTAAGTTATAGTTTTGCTTTAACTCCCAAGCCACAACAATGAGGCACCTAGGAGTCTAGGAGTCGCTTTTATTTCAAAGTGTACAAGATTATCTAGCCCAACTAGAAATAAAGAGAACTTGCTGCTGAAACCCCCAGGAAGTAATCAATTGGAGTAATATAACTCCCTGGAAATACCAATTTGAGGGTAAGGCTCCCCCTGGAAATCCGGGGAGTTGTATCGCAACGCCTTCCATACCCCTGTAAAGACTAAAAATGGAATAAAATCGATGAAGTAAATTTTACTTAATCAACATTTTGTGACTCCACAAGAAAATAAAACCCATGGACCCGAAATCCACATTGCTCTTGTTTCTCCTACAACCTTTTGTTGCATTCTGAATGTATAAAGGGCAGTTTTTTCAATTCACTGCAATCTTACTTTGACATCCTACTCGAGGCATAACATGCCCATAGAATTCTTCTTCTCAGGGCCTTTTTTTATCGATCACAACTATAATTGTCGTTATGAATCTGTCAATTGAAACATCAAAAGTACCAACAGCAATCAAGTTAGCAAAAGTTGTTCCAATCTTAAAGAAAGGATTATCACTTTGAAGCAGGACATTACCATCCCATCTCATTGCTGCCTATCATATCTAAGATCATTGAAAGAGCAATAAATGAACAAGTTGTAAGTTATCTGGAGAGCACTAAGATCTTGATGAATAGACAATATGGTTTCAGGAGAGGATTCTCCACTGAAACAGCTGTCATCTCTTTAGTTGACCAAATTAGGAACCAAACTGGACAGAAGAGACATACTGCTGCTATTTTCATAGACTTGCGCAAGGCCTTTGACACCGTGGACCATTCCCTGTTGTTAGAAAAACTGAATGTCATTGGTTTCACACAACAAGCCAAAAACTGGTTCAGGTCATACCTAGAGAACAGAGAGCAATATGTTGAGCTACAAGGGAGGTCCTCTTCAAAAGAACAAGTGTCATGTTGTGTCCCTGAAGGGTCAATTCTAGGAGCCACATTATTCTTAATTTAATAAATGACATCAGTGCAGCCCTTAAGAATTCATCAACTGTCCTGTATGCAGATGATACAGTATTTCATGTCAATGACAAATGCCCTGAAGCCCTTGAAAAAAAAATAATGCAGGAAGAATTCTCAAAGTTAAGTGATTGGCTTGTGGTCAATAAACTCTTACCCTGGGCAAAAATGAACTGATGATATTTAGCCCTAAAAGTAAGATCAAAGAAGGAGAGGACATTAAGGTTGCCAATCTAAAGAGGGTAACAGAGTTTAAATATCTTGGAATTTATGTTGATTCAAAGCTTAGCTTCAGTAAACATCTACAAAATCTTGTCAAGAAAATATCACAAAGGATATCTGCACTACGAAGACAAGCCAAATCACTCCCTCTCATTCATGTAAAAAGACCTGCAGAGGCAGTGATCAGTCCATATTTATCTTACTGCTCTAGTGCATGGTTTAGTGCATTATCAGCTACTCAAATAAAACAATTGCAAAGAAAGCAGAACATTATAATTCGAATGGTCCTTGGTCTTGATTCTCATGAAAGGATAACTGATTTCCGCCTAGCTAAATTAAATTGGCTCTATGTGAAGGAGCAGCTTGTGTTTAACCAACAGAAGTTAATTTTCAAGCTAAGACAAGAGGGGCCAGAAGCTACAATTGTTCTCCCTGTTATTGAAAACAACAATCAAATGACTACAAGAGCAAAAGGTAGAGCAGATTTTCAAGTTGAAAGGGTGACAACAGAAGAGCAAAAAACACTCCAGCAATCATCTATAAAAACATGGAATAAACTGCCAGCTATCATGAAAGAAATAAACACCATGACAAAATTTAAGAAAACTTTGAAGTCTTTTTTAATTCAGGAAAGAAGTAACCCATTTTCTCTTTTCAAGTCAGGACAGTATTTTAGTAGTATTTTAAGTAAAATTGTACATTAACGGTATTTATAAATTTATCTACATAGTATTTTATCAAATCTTGTAATATTTATTCGTTCTCTTATTTACTTATTTATTTATTTATTTTAAAAGCTGGACCACTATTTATACCAATTTTCAAAATTGTACAGTGTTATCCAGTTTAAATAGTCAAATACATGCATACATGGATACATACATACAGAGGAAAGAGAGCATTGGCTTGGCGAAAGATTTACGAGTGATCAAAGAATTTATCGGTGGAAGTACTCGCTGCCTATAATCAATGGGCGACAATGGATGAAATGGAAACAGTTATACCATATCATCTGTCGCAGTACAAAGACGTGGTATTAGGATGCAAGATCTACCCTTTGACGTCAGTTACTGCAGCAGAATTGACCTTCGCAACTCGTTTTGTTTCCGTTTATCTCTTCACGAGAGTAAAAGGATCTCGGCCAATGACGTATCAATATTTGACACTTGGATTGTTTGAAAAGTCTAAAGAAAGTGATGGCTTCGTGGATCAAACCGATTTTAAAACTGCCCAACAATACACATTTGACTTCAGCTTTGGGAGAGGCTAAACATGAAGTATTTTTCTACAATTACTTCTCGTCTCCAGAATTGCTAAAATACTTGGTGGAGGAAAAGAAAATCTGGGCCGTTGCAACATTGAATATTAAACATGCAAGGAAATGCCCAATACCAACCGACAAGGATAAGAAGAAGAAAGGACGTGGATTTTCTGAAGAGTTTGTGGATACCAGTGGGTTAGTTGTTGTCACTGCATGGTTTGACAACAAAAGAGTCCTCACCATATCCAACTATGCTGGAAAGGAGCCCCTACATGTTTGTAAGCGTTATGATAGAGCAGAAAAGAAGGATATAGAGATGGATAGACCATTTTCTGTTGCGGTCTATAGCAAATTCATGGGCGGTGTGGATATAGCTGATATGCTTTTGTTACTATACCGCACCCGCTACGGGTCCAGAAAATGGTACCATCGGCTTGCATTCCATTTCTTCAGCATGGCTGCTGTAAACGCCTGGCTTTTATACCAACAAATGGGTGGCAATGAGTCACTGGTTAAATTCTTGGGAAGATTTGCTTCTCACTCATCAAAGGCAGAGCCCACCCAACTGAAGTTGCTGAAGAAATGCCTCAACTGACCCCTTATCGTTCACTAAGGGCAGGTGATGTGCCAGAAGACATCAGGTTTGACAAGTTTGACCATTGGCCTGTACTAACAGATGTGCCACACTCCCAAAGGTGCAAGAACAAAGATTGTAAAAAAAAAAACAAATTTTTATTGCTTGAAATGTCAAGTATATCTCTGCGTTTCAAACAATATCTGCTTCCGACAATATCATGGCGTGATTCAATGAACATTATAAACTAATTCAAAACTATTATTTGTCTCTTACTGTCTATAAAACAAAAACTTTTTATGTTTTTATATGCAAAATCCATGCAATTGTTGAAGTAAAAAATAAAATGAAAAGGTTTTCATTTTCTCCTTGATTACCTAATGTCCATTTAAATGGACAAAAATTATCTCTGGAATGAAAGTGTGAATCTGCAAATAACTTTCCAATTCTTGTATTTCATTGTATAAGAAGTAATTCATTTCAAATTCAGAACATTTTAGTACTTCTAAGGCCTTCATGTACTAAAGGGTTAAAACACTCATGAATCGGTAGCAGTCTGAGTATAAATTACAAGATACAATGAGTGGAAATGCTAAAAATGAACTTACAATTATTCATATAAGGCCGGATACAAATTTGTGTCCATGTGATATGAGCCTAATCGCATGCGTTTTGGTACTTAAGGCCTTAGGCCAAGTACCAAACTTACATAGTGATATGAGAACTTAGCTTACCCTTCCAACCATATGATATAGATGCTGTGAAACATGTGGAATAATGACGATAAACTTTTTTTGTTGAAGGTTTGGCATTCTTTTCCAGAGCAGTTTTTAGTTTCTTTGATGCATCTTGTTTCCTTCGTTCTGTATCCTGCAGTATCTGTAATGTATCCTTATCATTTGCAAGATGGCGTTGGGTGCAGTGGTGTGTTTCTTTGCTTTGGTTTTCTCAACCTTTCAAGTAAGAAAGTTTGCCTTCTGCAGTTCTGATTCATTCTACATATATCTAAACAACGCTGGAGATAGCCTTGTCATCAAAGAAAGTTACATTTGTGCGTAAATTTGGATAAACAGGCAAGATAAGCTTTTTCAGGCTAGGCCCACTCACAGCAAATCGACCTTAATGGTACAGATCTTGATCCTGTTGTGTGGCGATATCGAAACATGCCCTGGCCCTGCAATGGAATGTGGTTATTGCATGAAAGCAGTGCGAAAAAATCAAAGCAGAATAAGCTGTACTAGTTGTAAATTGCTCCACCATATAAAGTGCATGGATAATGAGACAGAAGCCCTCTGCTGCTCTTGATTATCAAAATCTGTTGAAGTTGGAGTAAACACAGGGGAAACCGTAACGGTGAATCAAGATCAGTATGAGTTACCTGAGCTTACTGACCTACTTGCAAGGAAAGGCCTTAAAATCCTGCATCAAAATATTCGGGGAATTTTAACACACAAACAAAATCTTTGTCATATCCTTGGTGATTTCAACGGAATTCATATTCTCTCGCTTAGCGAAACACACCTGGCCGCTGACGAGGAAGCTGAAGCTCAAATTATGGGCTATGATTTTCTGGGAAAACCAAGGATTTCTGGTCAAGGAGGTGGAGTGGGGATTTATATTTCACAATCGGTGACCTTTCAACGGCGTTTAGATCTTGAGGATGATAATATCGAATGTATTTGGATCGAATTTTTATTTCCCAAATCAAAAGGATTTCTTATTAGTGTTATCTATCGCCCGCCAGACTCGTCACAACATATACCTGAAACTTTCAATGAAACTTTTGAATCAATGCTATCAAAGGTTATTTCCGAAGACAAAGAGTGTATTTTGACTGGGGACATAAATTGCAGCTACCTAGAGAGATCAGATCACAAAGAACTTAAAGAAATACTTTCGTCTTTTAACTTGAAACAACTGATCAGTAGCCCTACGAGAATAACTAAAGAATCAAAAACACTGATTGATGTTATTTGCTGCAATGAAACACAAAACATCAGTTTAGTATAAGTAATCCCGGCTGGTTTGAGTGACCATGAGTTGATTGGTTGTTCACGCGAAATTCACAATGTAAAATTACAATCAAAAACAATAACATGTCACAATTACTCAAATTATAGTCCAAATATCCTTTGTGATGACCTAAAAACTGCAAATTTGCAGGGGGTCTTCAGAGCAACCAGTGCAAATCATGCATGGTTGTATCTCAAACAGACTCTGGTTTTCTTTTCAACAAACATGCACCCTTGACAAGAAAGAGAGTGAAAGGAAAACTAACTCCATGGCTAACACCCGAAGTGAAAAGACAGATGAATATCCGAGATAACCTATTACGTAAGGCTCGTCGGTCAAACCAAGAAATTGACTGGTCCTTCTATAAAAATCAACATAATCGTGTTACTGGCCTCGTGAAAAAATGCAAAAATAGATTTCACAAAGACCTCCTAAAAGAAAATGCAGAGTCGCCAAGAAAATTTTGGGCCACCATCAAGAAACTTTACCCTACTAAGAAAACAGCTCCATCTGCTGGCTCGGCTTTTGAAATAAATGGATAGAAAACAACTGACAACGGAACCATAGCGAACACCCTATGAAGTTACTTCTCAAATGTAGCAAATTCACTCAAGTCAAAATCTTTCCCTTCGCGGAATTTTACTTGGATGAAACCCACTGAAAACATTCTTGTTCCTTTATGTTCAGAGAAATTCTCTCTCGAAGAAGTTAGCGTGGCTGATGTGTACAAAGCATTAAAAATCCTCAAACGCAAGAAGGCAACTGTACTTGACAACCTCCCTCCTGGACTACTGAAGGATATAGCCCCTATTTTAGGGAAGCCCCTTACACACGTGATAAATCTATCTTTTAAAACGGGAATAGTACCTGAAGACTGGAAAGAAGCAAAAGTAGTTCCAGTATATAAGTCTGGCCCCCGTTCACAAGTGGATAACTATAGACCCATATTGATTCTCCCAACTTTATCAAAGATTTTGGAAAAACTGTTTCACAAGCAGCTTATGAACCATCTTGAAAGAAATGCGCTTCTATTTAATTACCAGTTTGGATTCAGAACAAAAAGATCAACAGAACAAGCAGTCATATATTTCTTAGATCATATCAGGAGGAGAGCAGACAAAGGGCAGCTAACAGGTGCATTATTCATTGACCTATCCAAAGCCTTTGACACTATTGTTACGCCACAACTTAGTTGGCCTAACGATTTTGAGTTCTTTAGGACTCTGAGGATAATTTTATATATACAAATAAATGAAGAACATAGACTTACGACTTCAAGACTTGACTTGAAGACTCTTGAAACCTTCTAACTTGAAACGTTACCCACTTGAGCGGTATCGGCAGGTAATAAAACTGCGCGGCAGATCATGCAAATTTCGAATAAACAACAATCTTCGTCACACAGCTATAACTTCAATCATCAACGAATAACAGAACTAACTTTCCTGGCTGAGCGCGCGGCGCTCTTACTTTCGTCAACACACTGCCACAACTAATCGTAGGTTAAAAATCCAAACATTAAGGTTACTACGGTTAGCGTTAGTAAAACAATAAGAAGGTGCAAAAATTAACTATATATGGAAAGTGCAGAATAAAATTAACCAATCACACGCAAGTAAAATCTTCCTGGTTATAAACATAAACTGTTACCTAGCAATATAAACATAACAAAATAAACAGTAATAATAAAAAGATCACGCAGCAAAGTTCAAAGTACACACAGTTAAAAAGTTCAAAGTTCAAAATAAAGTTCAGGGGACTTCTCTTCATAACATTACCCCCTCCTTTAAGAGAAAAGCCTCCCGGCTTTTCAACATCAAATGGGTGTAATTACTTCAGGAGCATGTATGTCCTCAGGATGCGTAATAGATGGTTCATCCGGCTCTGTACTCACATTAGAAGACGATAACTCTGAATCAGCACTTTTATCAAAACTGTCGGCTGGAAGATCATTGTCAGAAAGGTCTGGCAAATTGTCAGGTGTCGATGGTGGCTCTATTGGACGATCAGAAGGGTCGTAATACAATTTTAAACGATTTGCATGCACAGGAACAGAAACAGGACGATTGTCAATAGTACGAAGACGAAAATGAACTGGAGACAACTTAGCGACAATACGATACGGACCATGATAATTATGCATCAGTTTCGATGATAAACCTTTACGCTTTTTAGGAGTGTATACCCAAACTCTTGAACCAAGATCGAAGTCGACAGGAGACGTATTTTTGTCATAATATTCTTTCATGCGTTGCTGAGCAAGTTGAGTATTTGCGACGATAACCCTATTCGCGGATTCCAAATTTTCAATTATTCGAGCACGATGCTGTAAAACTGATGACGACAAAGAAGACGAAGCTGGCAGTAGTAACGATGAATCAATGGGTAAGCGAGGCTCACGACCATATAAAAGATAGAACGGAGATTCACCTGTGGTGGCATTCGGGGAAACACGGTACGCAAACAAAATTAACGGGATATGACGATCCCAGTCACGTTGAGGAGTACTAATGTACATGGATAAACCTTCCGCTAATGTACCGTTGAATCGTTCTACAAGTCCATCAGTCTGTGGGTGATATGCAGTTGTGTGAAGACAACGAGTGTTCATGATTTGACAAACTTCTTTAACTATGGCAGCAAGAAAGTTAGCACCACGATCTGAGAGTAACGTACGAGGAGCACTATGACGAGAGAGAATCTGATCAACAAGAATCTGGGCGATGCGTGAAGCTTCAACTGACGGTAAAGCAAAGGCTTCCGGCCAACGTGTATAATAATCGGAGAAGGCAAGAATGTACCGATTACCATCATCAGTTACAGGAAATGGACCAAGAATGTCCATAGCGACACGATCGAAAGCACCTTCGACAGGAATAGGTAACAATGGAGCTTTTTTATGCTTACCACGAGGAGCCTTTTTCATTGAACAGTCAACACAAGAACGACACCAGTGTTCAACATCTTTATACATACCACTCCAATAATAACGATGACGAATCTTTTCATACGTTTTTGTTATACCGAGATGACCAGCTGTAGGATCATCATGACAAGCTGTAAGAATTTCATAGCGAAGAGACGCAGGAATGACAACTTGAGAACACAATGATTTCACACGACGTTTACCTGGTGACCATAAGTGACACAGAATACCATTGTCATGAAGGTAGTAAGAATCGATTGTAAGTAAAACAACACGAGCTTTTTTATCACTAGCAGGCAACTGATTAGTTTCAAGATACTCGATGATATCTCGGAGATTAGAATCGTCACGTTGCAAAGCATGAAGTCGTGGAGGAGAAGGACAAGGATGATCTAACGCAGCAACAGGCAATTGAGTTACCGGAGTTGATGATGATGAATCAGTATCAGTAGATGAATACAAGCGACGAGATAATGCATCAGCATTACTGTTTGCTTAGCCTGGACGATGAATAATTTCAAAGTCGTATTGCTGTAATTGCAAAGACCAGAGAGCGAGGCGACCAGTAGGATCTTTTACGTGCATAAGCCACGACAAACTACCGTGATCGGTATGAACGTAGAATTTATTACACGATAAATAAGGTTGATATCGTTTGATTCCATCTACAACAGCCAGAGCCTCACGCTCCGTCGTACTATACTTGGTTTCTGCAACACTAAGTTCACGCCCACTGTAAGAAATAGCGAGTTCCTGACCATCAATGTTCTGACCAGGAATATAGCCTAAAGCATATTGACTAGCATCGGTATACAAGTGAAATGGATGTCGAAAATCAGGGTAAGCCAAGATGGGTGGTGAGCACAGACGATCTTTTAAACACTGAAATGCTTGATCACATTCTGGAGTCCAGAGAAAGGGGACATTTTTACGAGTCAAACAATTCAAGGGAGAAGCAATCTGCGCAAATGACTTTACAAAACGACGATAATAGTTACAGAGCCCCAAGAAACTACGCACTTCTTTGACAGACTTCGTAATAGGGAACGATTTCACGGCTTCTATTTTATCAGGGTCTGGTAAAATACCATCAGATGAGACGACGAATCCAAGAAAATTCACAGAAGAACGTGCAAAATGACACCTAGATGGCTTCAGCTTCAGGTTATGATCACGTAATCGATGCAACACAAGGCTGAGATTGGATAAATGTTCATCGAACGTACGAGAAAATATGATGACATCATCAATGTATATCAGACAAATCTTCCATTCAAGACCATGAAGAACACGTGCCATGAGACGCTGAAACATCGGTGGAGCATTGGTCAAACCAAAACTCAAAACATTGAATTCAAATAATCCAGCATGTGAAGTGAAGGCAGTTTTACATTTCGAATCTGGATGCATGGCAACTTGATGATACCCAGATTGTAAATCAAGGGTGGTAAAGAACTTAGAACCAGTCAATGAATCAAGAGCATCATCTATACGAGGTAGGGGATAGCTATCTTTCCTAGTTACAGCGTTCAGCTTTCTATAATCCACACAGAACCGTGTGGTCCCATCTTTCTTCTTGACTAAAACGACAGGTGAGCTCCAAGGACTGGAAGAAACTTCTATGAGATCTTGCACAAGATAAATGACTGCGCAATATGCCTTACCACTTGCGTCTCCGAATCCATGTAACGAATACCTTACGGCCTTATCAGGTTTGTGCAGAGCCCTAGGAACAGAAACTGATTTAACTGAACTTAAATCCTCAACCCAATGTTCCCATCTTCTCTTAATTTCGGACGGTAGCTCTTCATCCCACTCAATACCTGTTACACACAACTCTTGAAACAATGATTTGGCTTGCATAGACACTGGGCTTACTAGACCTAACGGATCAAATAATTTCGCAAGAGAACTCAATATAGATCTTTTAGTTACAAGACTATCTGGACTGTCCGATACAGCTTTACTTAACTCGATTTCTAAAGTGTCAATGTTCTCATTCCACACCATTCCGAGCACTTTAGTTTTACTTTCATCATTTGTGTTCGCATTCAACGTTTCCTTAGCGTATGATATATCACTTTCATCCTTATTCACTTCATAACTTTTGATGTAAGATTTCAACTCACAATCACTCGTTTTCCACTTTCTTAGATTGAATCCGGCTTCTTTCATTCTAATCCTGGACTTTTCAAAAAGATCTTTGGCCTCTTCTATTGTTCTCGCCCCCGTACACAAATCATCAAGGTAAAATGAATTGATCATTTTAACTACAAAGTCCGGATCCATTTCCCGATATTTCTCTAAGTGATTTCTAATTACGGCATTAAGCAGAAAAGGAGATGAATTCACGCCAAAAACCACACGATTAAAACGATACACAACAATAGAAAGATCATTCTTGGCATTAACGTCTTCTACCCATAGAAATCGCAAACAGTTACGATCATTAGAATCAATTTCGACATTAAGAAAAGCTTGTTGAATATCACCGACTAATGGAACGTTATTTTCTCTAAAACGAATTAATACGTCAAATAGCAACGGAGTCATAGGCGGACCTATGTGTAAACATTCGCTTAACGAAGTACCTTTTACCCTCCTTTGACGATGCATCGAATACCATTCGTACTTTCGTTGTTTCAGCATTCTCCGCACTACTATTTGACTAGGCATATAATAAACTTTCTCTGCGCTTTCCATTTCTGTCACTTTCTCAATTATGCCTGACTCTTCTTGTTCCCTTATTATTCTGTCACACTCTTCTAACAGCTTAGGTGTACCTTGCAACTTACGAATCTGACCTTTCAAACGATTATAACTATTACTGAAGTTCGATGGTAACTGCTTATGTCCTACTTTCCAAGGTAATGCCACGGAATAACGCTGACCATTGAAACTTATATTATCAATAGCATCTGTGTACACATCATTCGTCTCTCTCACCCCTATGCTGTCTAAATCCCATATTTTCTCTACCATTTTATCAAGATGTTTATGCTTGGAATTAGGTTCAAACGACTCAATAAACGATACATTAACAGTTTCAACATTATTTTCCAAAAGTGACTTACCCTTTAGCGGACCAGACAGAACCCAACCAAGTTTCGTGTTCACAGCAACTGGATGCGTCTTCTCCCCTCGTATCGTTTCCATTCCTTGAAATTCCCATAGGAAATTCGACCCAATTAAAACATCAACCTGCAAAATATCCTCTTTCGAAACATCAGAGAAATATATATGTCTAAGGTGAGGAAAATCCTTTTTAACAAGTTCAACATGAAAATTAGAAACATCAGATATTTTATTAACGACATAAGCCTCTATTTTCACTCTTTCTCCACCATCCACATTCATAAGATCAAACTGAACGACTTCTCTCTCTTTCACATCCGCCTCTTCACTTCCAAACGTTCTAATTCCCAACTTCTCACTTCTTACAACACGCAATCCACATTTCTCAACGACCCTCACAGTTACGAACGACTTCTGACTCCCACTGTCGAACAGGACACGTACACTCTTCTCAGAATCGCCATTAACTACGCCTCGCGCAAGCTGCAAAGCCGCGGAGCTACCTTGCCCAACATTGTTTACACACGAAGCTATGTTCGCACAACCAGAGGGCGTTTCTGGCTGACTAGAGGGGATAGGGTCACCCGAGCCTTCTACAGATGCTGATTTAATCATTTTACAACATAACGAGCTATGGTGTTTACCATGACAATGTCTACAAACAATTTTCATTCTACAATTAGTAGCTTTGTGCCCTTTCTTAATGCATGAATAACAACGACCGTATCGTTTAATAAGAGTCTTACGTGCATTCAAGTCCGTGACTTTTTTGCAATCTTCTTCTTCGTGATTCTCCAAACAAAATGCACAACGTTTTTCCTGATCTCTCGCCACAGTTAGTGCAGTAGCTGTACCTTCAGTCTGCCTTTCTGGTGTTCTTCTAAAATTCAATCTTCTTTCAGTGGGCGTGTTCGGCGCTTTGATCAAGGGAGCATGAGTTTCCCTGATTTCCAATTCTTTCATCAGCGTGTCCAGAAAATCTCTCAAATCCCAATCCAGCTGATTTTTCTCTGAACTTCTCACCATGTTGAGCCGTACTGATTGTGGTATTTTCTCCAGTAAAACTGGCACTACGATAGCAGAGTAGGTTTCTGTATCTACTGACAATGATTCTAACCCTCGAAAGTGAGTTTCTGCTTTGTCGTGAAATGACCTCAACTTTCCAACTTGTCTGTCATCAAAAATACTATTCATGTTCAGCAGTTCGTTGATATGTGCTCTTTTAATCACTGCAGGTCTTGCATATCTTTCTTGTAGCAACTTTACAGCAGCCTTGTAATTGGCTGCGGTAATCTTGAATCCTGAAATGACTGATTTTGCAGGTTCTTCTAGCGACTTTCTCAGATACTGAAATTTCACTGCATCTGGCAATTCTTCATCTGCATCTACTGTACTGCTAAATGCATCCCAGAATTCTGGCCAATCTGTAGGTTTACCGTAAAATGTTTGCAGCTCTATCTTCGGTAACTTGGCTTTAGCTTTCTTCGTGTTACTGCTTGAAATTGACAAGTTTTCCATTGGTGTTTGAACTGAGGACGTTCTTTCCTCCAGCTTTTCGTCTATTTCCAACAGGATTTCGTTCGCCTCCAACGTAACCATTTCTGCCTCCTCAACTTCTTTAGTACATTCCGCATCTCCATATTTCTCGCTGACTATACCCAGAATTTCTTCGTCAAGCTTTTGAATAATACCAACTTTTCTCGTCAACAATTCTTTGAATTTCAACAAATCTTTCTTCTTGTCTTGTTCGTAGTCCCATAACGAATCTCTCACGGCCGGGATCGTTTTCGTTATGAACCCTCGATGCGCTCCTCTAACTCTTCGCAGCCTAACCAATTCAGTCAGATTTCCAGCTTCATCTTGCAAGTTTTCTTCTTCCATACTTCTATTTTCCACTGCCATCTATCCGGTTCGGTGGACCAAAATGTGGGAAACCTATCGAAACAGGCCCCCTACGCAGCACTATGACAGCAAAAACAGAGAAAACACGAGAAAACACACCGTTCTAATAAACTTGAAGATGAATAAGCATAAAAGAATCCATAGCGAAAAACAACTCAAAGCAAAGACTATAGCATAACTGAAAACCAAAAAGTCGAACTAATAATAATAATCGATTTAGCCTTCCCTTACAACTCTTTTATCCCCATAAAATTAAAAGCATTAATTAGCATATACGAAAATAACCATAAGACTGACGCACATAGCTTGGCAGGCAAACCTGTTTGGGCGTGTACACTCTGCTAATAGCGCTTAATTGCTGCCTCAAAGCAAGTAGCCGCCATTCCCAACATTGGGACTGGGTGGCTTTTTACTTGGTTGGGCCTTCATTGTCCCCACTGTGAAGGCCCAGGCCCGTTTAAATGTTGTTGTTGGTAAAATGGATTACCTGGCTGAGCCTGGTAGCTGGTATTTTGCTGAAAAACTTCAGGTTGCTGTACGGATGACGTTACGGCTCGCTCAGGACAATATCTGGCTACATGACCCACTTTTTGACAAGAATTACAGACCGGGCGACCATCCCTTGTACGAAGATTTTTACCACGAGCACCTCCTCTTTGGGCAGCTGCTCTACAATTAAAATTTCTACCACTGCGAAACTGGTTTTGATTCCTGAAGATCCTTGAATCAATGAGGGCAATCAATTTAGAATCGGAATTATCCTGCAAATTTTTATGATTGGTTGACACTGCTTGAACTGGTTGAATTGAAACTGGGGACTCTTTTTTCTCTAAAGCCAAAGACATTAGGACACTCAGTTTTCCCTCTAAATCTTTAATGCGCTGCTCCTGAGCTGAATCGGAAGGAGTGGCTAGTGAACTTACAGAAGATTTATTGACAGCGTCACGCAAACGGGCAAGATTTTCTGCCTTCTCAAAAGTATCAGGCTGATTCAAAATAACATGGTTCTTGATGTTGTTAGCGAGACCATTTATAAAAATATTCATCATATCTCTGTCTGAAAGAGCTAAGTGCTGGCATTTACGAATAATGTCTTCAGTATAAGAAGCAAGAGATTCATTTGCACCCTGTTTACGCGAATATAATTCTTGACGAAATACAAACTCAAGATTTTGAGCTCCGAAACGGGCTTTTAGAGCATCGGTTAAAGCGGTAAAACTGGCTTTTGTTTCAGCTGGTTGTGTATTGAACCAAGCTAACGCAGGACCGTCTAAAAGTAATGACATGGCACCAAGTTTTCGATTATTACTCCAATTATGAAATCTCGCACAAAGATCAAATTTATCAAGCCACTCGTTGATGTTTTCATGAGGCAAACCACTATATGGGCGAGGTTTAAACAAATTAGATTGTAAATTGCCTTCCATGGCTGCTTGAACGGCAGTTGTAGTCTGAGTTTGCAACTGTTGAGCGGCAGCTTCATGAGCTTCATTCATTGTTGCAGTTAATACAAACGTAGAAAATTAGGCGAAAAGAAATCAAAAATCTGTTTTGATTTTGATCTTGATTGGAATATGAAATTTGAGAAACTACGACAAACAAATGTTGCGAGGCAAAACTGTTAGTTTCCTTTCTTCAAGGCGTAAAACTTCAAAGAGATTATCGCAAAAGTTCTATGAAAAACTGTGAACGGTCTTGAGCATGAATAAACATTGATATCACCGAACAGTTTCAATTTCCAAATATATTTACAAAAAGAACGACGTAGAATAAGCGAAAAAACGTATCAAAAGTCAAATAATCCAAGCAAAGCGATGAAACGTTTATATAAAAAACTATGACGGCCTTTTCCTGATATATACACTTAGATTTACTCAGAGATCCTCACACGGGGCACCACTTGTTACGCCACGACTTAGTTGGCCTAACGATTTTGAGTTCTTTAGGACTCTGAGGATAATTTTATATATACAAATAAATGAAGAACATAGACTTACGACCTCAAGACTTGACTTGAAGACTCTTGAAACCTTCTAACTTGAAACGTTACCCACTTGAGCAGTATCGGCAGGTAATAAAACTGCGCGGCAGATCATGCAAATATCGAATAAACAACAAGCTTCGTCACACAGCTATAACTTTAATCATCAATGAATAACAGAACTAACTTTACTGGCTGAGCGCGCGGCGCTCTTACTTTCGTCAACACACTGCCACAACTAATCGTAGGTTAAAAATCCAAACATTAAGTATCTACGGTTAGTGTTAGTAAAACAATAAGAAGGTGCAAACATTAACTATATATGGAAAGTGCAGAATAAAATTAACCAATCACACGCAAGTAAAATCTTCCTGGTTATAAACATAAACAGTTACCTAGCAATATAAACATAACAAAATAAACAGTAATAATAAAAAGATCACGCAGCAAAGTTCAAAGTACACACAGTTAAAAAGGTCAAAGTTCAAAATAAAGTCCAGGGGACTCCTCTTCATAACACTAGAATATAAATATCTCGGAGTAACATTGGACCCCTCGCTGACGTTGGATTCTCATATCGATGTAACCTACAAAAAGGCAGCAGGAAGGGTTAATCTTCTCAGGGGCATTCGCAACTCCATTGATACACCAACAGCCATTGTAATCTACAATGCTATGATTATACCCCTATTCACGTACTGTGGATCAGTTGGGCTGGGATGGTCAGAATCAAAATTAAAGCGTTTGCGTAGTATTGAGAAAGGAAGTATGAACATTATCAAATCAAAATGTCCACCTAACACTGATTTGAGAGTTCCGCACATAGAAAATCATATAAAGAAAAGTGTTTGCAAATTTCTTTTCGACTGCCTACAAAAGAATGTTTGTGACCCGTTTAAGGATAATTTTGAAAAAGCCAAACATGAAAAAACTACCACTCCTGAAAACGAAAATTGGGCAAAAATGTATAGCTTATGCTGGTGGAAGAATTTTCAATGATTTACCCCTTGCGGCTAGAAAGATTCATATATATATATATATATATATATATATATATATATATATATATATATATCCAGGTAAATGTTCACTGCTTTCTGATAGTTTGCTGGAGCCATCGTTTTGCTGATAATAAGGTTATTACAGTTTGTGATTTTCAAGTAAGTTTTGTGTTCTCGTATTCGTCATCTTTGCATATATATATATATATTATAAATAAAGTACAGAAAAGGCCTGAGTTAACAGAGAAATCAGAATGGCTTATAATATGCGGCCAGCAAGAAGACTTGGGTCAAAGACGATATCTCAAGTTTTGGAGAATTTCGTTGTTCCTGTGATCGCCAGTTCGTACAGCGTCATCAGTCTGAGAGTGTTATGGAATACTACAACAAACGATGCAGATCTAGCTGAAAGCCTTATTGCAGTAAAAAGAAGACAATTGGAAATGCTGTTACGGGGTCACAAAGACACGATTATCATATGGACCTGCATAACAGGTATCGAAGTTAGAAAGAAAAAGCCTGCAAACAACAGAGCAGAACAAGTTAATGAAGAGCAAAACGAAAGAGCAGAACAAGTTAATGAAGAGCAAAACGAAGAAACTGAAGAAACTGAAGAAAATGCTACCGACTCGGAGATAAAACCAGGAATAAGCTTTTGGATAGTGGTGGCTGTCCCTAACCACAAGATCAAGCAATTAGAAAATGAATTCTCCAAAGTGATGTTGTCATCAGGATTAGAAATCGATAACTGCCGACCCATAAAAGCAAGAAACAAAGAAGGCCTGATTGCTTATTACGCAGCAACACTATGCCAGACGAACAAGGACCATAACTTTCCATATGCCGAGAGACTTGCTCGTGACGGAACAAGACAATACACGTCATCTTGCATTTATCCAACCACAGGTAAATATTGCTCCACTATACATTTTCAATAATTATGACGTTGGCCTAGCTAAACATAAACAAATTAGAATTAAAAAGTTTATTTATTATTATTACTATCATTTCAGGTTTACAACTGGCAAATCACAGTGTTCCAACGAATTCGGAATTTGGAATCAGCACAGTCAGAATCATCATCACACGGCAATGTAAAACGGAGCTTGCAGACCGCTTCTTGACGGCGCTTGGCCAAATAAAGTACACTAATTTCCAATATGACCTAGTGGATGCAAGAGAAGACACTGATGCGCAGTCTACAAGTAGCAATTTGCCAGAGAAACCAACAAACAAAATCTGTGCTGCAATCGATTTGATCAAACAAGCAATGGAAAGACTCAATGCAAAGCTACACAGAGGCTACATTTACAAGAAGGTACCCAACAGTAAGAATCGTTAATTTTAAGAATTTTACTTTCATATGGGTTTGTTTTATTATTATGACGTCAGTAATGGTGTTACTGAGCAAAGTCCTCTTATTTATCAGTAATTCTCTTTCTCTTTCTGTTTTAGGAAAATACGCCTTCGTCAAAGCAGCTAGCGTTACACAGTTTCTGCATTCACTGTTAAGCAACTCTCAAATTGCAAATGTGCTGGCACCAGTTCTAAACCCAGTCAACAGCATACTATCATACAAAGGATGTACCATAATCAGACAGATACAAATAGAATATGACCTTGTTGAAGTTAAACCGTATTGCATGTGTTTCTCTTTTTCAAAGAAATCTTTCATCATGGATGCAATTCCAGGAGACGAGATCGGCAAGCCATTGCTTTGAAGTTTTATTTGGTCTTATTCATGTTAAGTAAGATTTGTGGAAAAAGAATTTGTGCTTCACATTTCGTAACTAGATTGTTCACTTGCTTTTAACAGGTGCGATCTCACCTCGAACATATGTAAGCTATACATACAAAGAATATACTGTACCCTTGCCGCAGATATTCGTACAAAGTCTGAAAAACAGCATGCCCGATGAGGAAACATTGATTTCTTTCTTACAAAAATGGTATCAGTTGGCTGTAAAAGACCAGTTTCCAAAAAATAAAAAGCTTTGCTGTGCCGGGAAGCAGATTCTGGCAATACAAGCTGGTTTTCCCCTACGAAGGAATCATCTCCCAAGACAAGTTGGCCTCTGTGACGAGGACAGCCATTTTCTGCCAGTATGTTGACAGCTGATACAGAATGCCTGTTTGTGGACGAATGGCTAGCAGACGCACTTTCACCTGACGATGCGAAAAGAGTACTGCAACGAGGCTATATTGCAATACCACAGAAACATAAAGAGGCCACGCATATTGTTTATCGCTCTGGAATATACATAACATGCAACGAAATTCCGCCATTCTCACCAACAGACGATCCAGCGATTAGAGCACGACTCAAGATTTTCGAAACGAAATCACTAAAGAAGAAGAATCCACAGGCAACTGCGTGGCTAAGAAAGCACTGCATGCAATGCTTCCATTGGGCAGCTGAGAGATTGAAAACTGTTCCCTTGTGGTCACATGACGACATTACAGTGGAGCCGGAGGAGGAAGATCTGGGAGCACTCTTCAATGATTTTACGAGAACAATGCTGCTCAGCTACTGAACATGGACGAAATTCAAAATATAGAGTTTTCACAAGATTGCAGAGAAATGGTAGACAGAGCAGGACAAGAGCCAAGAAACATCGTTCCTACAGAGCTGATCGAGCAAGCGCTACTTCACCATGAAGATGAAATTGAAGAAGAATGGGCGCGGCAGGAGAATGAGCGATACATCAATACCGGAGAAATCAATGATTTCAATTACCATCTTGCAGTTTTCTGGTTACAATGTCGAGAAAGTACTGGAAAGAGCTAAATTCGACAGTAGAGGATTTTGAAAGGTTCCGAAGACGAAGAAGACACGAGTGGGACAAGCCGGACTCGATGTATGACGCCTAGCTGATGATAGAAGGCACTCCGAGACAATGCTTTGACATAACACTTTTGAAGAACGTTCTCCTCAGTGGGAGAAGATGATGGAGAAAAAATTTGGCGATGATAGGCAATCAATTGTCGTTGACGTTTCAAGCCAAAATGACGTGGATCCTTTCTTAACACCGGCCAGCAGAAAAAGAGGTCCAACAACAATGATCGTGCAAAGAGATCCAAAGGCACAAAGAAGACACGAAGAGTCGTCAGATGAAGAAATGGAGACTATAGAGAAGGATATTGAACAATTACTAAGTTAGAAATAATTCTATAATAAACTTTGTATGCCATTCAATTTCATTGCTGTTGCTTAATTCCTTAAGTGTTATAATTGTGTTTTTAAAATCATCATTTCATTATATCATTGAAGTTTCAGATACATATATAAATTACATTGATAAGATTTATCATATCAGATGTAAAATTATTTTCTCCCATAGAACTATGAGCAAGAATACACAAGCGTGTGCAACGCGCGTTAACAGTGAGCTAGAATGAGCAACGAATTCTCACAAAGAGGTTGCCCTCGTTTTCAAAATAGAATTGCTCATCGTATACAACGAGCTTCGTTTCTGGTAATACGTTCTTGCTACTTGCGAGCTGTGTTTCTGATCCAGGCTAATCGATTTTTGCTCCTCGGACGACAGCACTCGTGAACTTTCGGTCTCCACTATTTGTCGATATCTTGTTGGGTGAACATATTTCCTGATAGCTTGAAAGACGAGCTCTGACATATCATTACTCAGTTTCTGAAACTGAGTGCCACTTCGTGTGACGAGAACATATTCGCATGTCGGGTTCAACAGAGGTCTAATGTTCACAATATAATCATCAACTATTCGCGTACTTGTTTCGTCGAAAATCAATGAGTCAAATGTGTATTGCTGGGCAGTTTTAAATTCGGTTTGATACACGAAGCCATCGCTTTCTTTCGACTTTTCAAACATACCAAGTGTTAAGTATTGATACGTCATCGGCTGAGATCCTTTTACTCTCGTGAAGAGATAAACAGAAACGAAACGAGTTGCGAAAGTCAATTCTGCTGCAGTAACTGACGTCAAAGGGTAGGTCTTGCATCTTAATAGCACGTCCTTGTAGCGCGACAGATGATACGGTACAACTGTTTCCATTTCGTCCATTGTTGCCCATTGATTATTGGCAGCGAGTACTTCCACCGATAAATTCTTTGACCACTCGGAAATCTTTCGCCGAGCCAATGCTTTCTTTTCTCTGTTGATGTAGACTTCGGAGATGGCCAAGTTTCCAAGAACTACAGTTGACAGTCCGCTTGACTTTCTAAAGTCAATCAAATCTGTAATAGCTTGTAAATATTCGAACTGCGCAGAGCTGCCAAGTCCCCATTCCTTTCCAATGTGTTCAATGAAATTACAAATTAGTCCCGCAGAACCAATACAGTAATCAATATGCTCCTCAGTAAGCTCATCCTCATCGTCCTCCCTGCAAAATTTCAAGAATTTCATCACTCTTGTCCCATTTTGACTGGCCTATGTCTCTGTCATACCCCCTCCACAAACAGCACCCAACCATTCAATGTATTTCTTTCCGATACCATTTGTAATTGAAAAATGTGGCCTTTTTGTTGTGTCAGCACGCTTCTTTAAGTTTCCTCTATTTTCTGAATTCGCATGTGTAGATTGTTGTTTCAAAGCTTGGTCAATCAATCTCTCGCTAGGCTTCTCGTCAAAGAAATCTTTTGCTGAAAAATGTTCTTTTCTCACAATGCTTGACAGGACAAATATACGTCTTGTCCTTCGACTCCCGAAGAATCAGCACTCTTTTCTGCTGTCTTGCCCCCTCGACCGTTGACCAGTCCATCTTGCTGCTTGCGATGCCTGTACGTTTAACAGATCAAGTACTTCGCTATTTATGCAAAATGCAGTCCAGCTTACGCACGAAAAACGCAACCATCAATTGAAAAAAAATGTCATCTTATTTTATTGAAACAATTAATTTTGGTCAATCCCCTTCAATTTTTGCAATCAAAAGCAAGCAAACGTTCTCATGACAACTTAATGTAAACAAATAGCTGAGATAATATTATTAAAAACATGTGCATACACCAAGTGGCTATGAGAGAACTCTAGGGATACAGGGCATCCAGAATGACCACAGAGTTTGATGTGTTTCCGAACGACGTGAGTATCTGCATACACCAAGAGCCAAGGAGGGAACTCTGGGAATACAGGACACCCAGAAAGACCAAGTAGTTCATTGTGAAGGGTCCGCTGCTTTCATTGTACAAAATGTCCTCTAAGGACATTATGAGTGAACTATGGCCTTTAGAGTTGAACATTACAAGAGCCTTGCAAAATGAACTACACCATCACATTCCCCAAACTGGACACTAGGGGACATATGTGTTCATTAGAGATGATGAACAAATTATTGTTCTCTGTCCATTGAGATCTAGGGCAGGCACAAATGCATGCAACCCACCCATGTTTTTTTAGGTTCTGCATAATATACACATGTATACAATATATGTAAATTTTTCTATTCGAGTTTTCCTATATAAGCAGGACAGTGAGCAAGCATCTATACCAGTGAACTGTATATTGGACTACAGATATATATATATATATATATATATATATATTTATATATATATTTTAACTCTTACTTTCATGACAGGACCCTTAAGATAACAGCATTTCAATATGCTGATAGGCTATCCTGTATAAATATTAGTGTTATTATTATTATTATTATCATTATTATTATTAAGATTAAATTTTCCGACAAATAGTATGTACTATATGTATGTATATTTGGAGCATTCAAAAATGTCCATATTTGATATATGAAATGGAATGCTTCAAACATTCTCATTTTTAACTCAACATTTTGATATTATTTAGTACAGAAAATATAACATCCAATATTCACTTTGAAGCCTGGAAACTCCTTTACTTCTAATATCTTTATTTGGGCTGGGCAACTAGACTTTTTCGTTACTTGAAACACATTGTACTTTCTCTGATAGGAGTGATCGTGACTTTAATAAAAGAAGGAGCAAGTTTAGGTACAATTTTAAATACAGTAAAGTCTCATATTAACAGTCTAATATTAGCAAAAATTTATCTACAGTTAAAATTTTGTTAGTGTTCTTGTAGAAATTTCAGGGGTCTCTAAAACAAAGTTGTTAGAGGAAGGGTTGAAAAAGATATAATTTCTTAAACCTTGTAACCAAATGAAATGCCTGAACAATTTTCTTCTAAAGCACTTCATTCACTCGCAAGTGATAGAGATAATTGAAAGAGTAGAAAAATGGAAGAGGGAATGTACTAATTCAAACATTTTTTTTTCTCCAGAACGAAATTTGCGCTTATCTTATTTGCTCTGTGAAGCTGAGTGTTGATGATGTTTCTTTTGTACCTTTTGGGGACTGCTGAGGTCCAGTGAAAAGGTAATTTAGCTTCTTTAGGAGCGACCATAAATGCTAAATTATTTCCATTTCTTGTGATTTCAGTGTCAAGAAATTTGTTGGGTTTGTTTCAATCGTGAATTTCAAGTTGGGGTGATAACTGTTGAGGTTGTGAAATAGTTCATCCGGAGAGTTCCTTTTTCGTCTGGTGTAAATATCATAAATGTAACGAGTGTAAAACTTCGGTTTCATTTGAACAAGGACTTCTCTCTCAACTTTATTCATAAAGCAATCTGCGAAGGTCACTGAAGCTGGACCCCCAATGGAAACGCCATCAATTTGTTTGTAGAGAGTACCATTAGCTGAGAATGTGCATTCTTTTGTTAGTTTGATTAAGAGTTTTTGAAAATTGATCTTTTGAATAATGGTTTAAGCTTGTTGTGAATGTATATTTCGTCACAAATTAATTTGATTGCTTTGTCAATAGGAATATTGGTAAAAAGTGATTCCACATCGTAACTAACATCTTCTCCTTTCTCAGAGAGTGGTATTTTACTTATCAGTTCAGGAAAACTCTGTGTATTTGATATCACAAATTCCTTCTGGGTAAAAGGTTGGAGATAATTTGCAATCACTTTGCCTGCATTGTAATAGAATGTTCTTGTTTGATCTATTATTGGTCGCAATTTCAATGAACTTAGTTCTACATTTCCTATACAGTCAAAGTTATGTGTTTTGGCACTTGCAAATAATCTAGCTGGTTGATTACTGGAAGTCTTCATATCCTCATATTCTGGAATGTTTTTGAAATGTCCATATAAGAACGACTGAAATGACTGTAGATCGTTTAAAATGTTATCCCTACGTTGGACATATTTTCCTTGTTCAATCATCTATCATGGTTTTTATTTTGGCAACATAGTCTTCTTTCTTCAGAATAACAATGCTGCTATCTTTATCCCCTGATAAAATCGTTATGTTTTCATTGTGATGTAATTCACTTGTATTATGAAAGGTGTAATCTTTTGTATGTGATACATTTTGGGAAAGTAGATTGGTTTCTTCCTATAGAAATTCATGAAAGTTTTCTTTTTGGTCTGGAGGAACAAAGTTATCAACTTTTTCAGCCAATGACTCCATCTCAACTGCTAAATCCCTTCCAATAAACTTGTTTTTATCAACAAAACTATGATGGAGTCCTAATTTCAGTGGAGAAGTGTTTATTTGATGATCAGATAAGTTGACAATCAGATTTTATATCGTATGTTAGTATTCTCAACAGGCAAGAGGTTACGAATTTTATTGTTCTTAGTTGATAGTTGTTGTGTATTGCTTTTTCTATTGTCAACCATAATCTTTCTTAGGAATAACATATAAGATAACGTACCCAATCTTCATTTGAGTTAATCAACTATATTTAGATGTGGATCAGATAAAGTTCCGTGATGTTTATTTAGATGGGATTTCAAAATTCTAATCTCTGCTCTCTTTCGTTCATTGACATCAAGGAATTGCCCATTAATTCTTATAAATTTCGGATTTCTCCTATGTAAACAAGATTTGATAAAACCAATACTGAAGGCTGTATGTTGTAATTTTCATGTAACATCTTTAAGTTGGTAAGTCGCTTATTTTGAATTACATATGTGGTATTCCATAAACTATATGTTTTATGATTCATGGTTTTTGATTTGTTTAAATTTTGAAAGAAGCTTTTTTAACTCTTTTTACGCAAATCATTCAATGTTATGTGGTGTCGAAACAAGGAACTGCTTTATAAGAAACCTACTACTAGGGTTACTGGCAAATTACCATAAACAATAGAAAAGAATAGAAAATTTAAGAAAATTTGTCTAGTGAGGCTTTGGCTAGTGTTTGTTACGTGTCAGGCATGTGGCATTTATTATCCAATGAAAATTTTTTGCACCACAAGTAGAACACATAGGGCAGGTCGTTATTAAGTCTGTAATGAAGTTTTTTTTAGGATTGATAAGGTGTATGACTGGATTCTGCGTCCATGTACGTCAAAAGGATCTTACAAATGGCTATGTGATTTCAGATCAACCAATGAGCAGGCAGTTGTCAAGTAATCAGTCATTTATGTGAAAAGGCTCATGCAAATGGTTATGTGATTTCAGATTAGCAAATAAGGGGCAGCAGTTGAATCGTGAGTGGGTAATGCAGCTTTTTGCAAATTTTGCACTTCAAAAGGCTCTTGCAAATGACCACGTGACTTTACATTAGCCAATGAGAAATCACTTCTGATATCATAAGTTAGTAATATAGCATTTCGCGATTTCAGCATACAAAATGGGTGTGGAGCATGAAATCTTCCCTTTTACTTTTACTGTTCGATGGTTACAGTCAGAATAAGGATAATTCCACTCGTTTAATTTGCTAGTTTTATTTGGTATGAGTTCTGTGGTTTCATATTAAGTACACAGGTATAGTATAGTAAAGGTGTAAAGGGAATGATCCACAATAATAGCAAGATAACCTAGCAAGCTGGCCGTGCTGCACATTCATGAAGGTGAGGAGGGGAAGATGAGAAAGGCACTGGTAGAAGCAGCAATGTCATCAAGTGGTGTCTTGGAGTTAGTGGGAAACAAAATAAAGATCTTTGTCCTAAAGGTGGTTTTTCCGATGAGACGGTAGGCAGAATTTATATTTTCGTAGCCATGCTTATTATTGGCATCAGGTAATACCAAAATTAATGTAATTAATGTAAATCAATTCACCTACCATGCTTTGACAGCGAATCGAGCACATTTTTTAGAACTAGGGTTTTGCTACCTCACTGCTGAATGGAACAGTGTGGACACATTTTGAGTGATGGTATTACGACATTATTTCTTTTGTTGAAAACCAAAAACTTGATCAGAGGATTTAAATTAAAGTCTCTATACTACTTAATTTCTATACTTCAGCCCCTTTGCAAATCTTGACACCCTGATAAATTGTTGTATAGTAATATTCCGCAGTTTATTTTTTGCTTTTCTGAACAGTCTGAAACATCATAGTAATAATTTTGTATTTTCTGTTAAAGGTCAGTGTGTTCTCAGATTCCCAGCTGCGGCCAATCGTTAAGGGGATGTTGTATCTCCTTCCAATTGGTACGTAAATGCAACATCAAGCATGTTGGGGGCAGTTCAAGCATGTTGCTGCAGACATCAATGATTGCCAGATCCGAAAAGACTGCATTCCAAAGGTCATGGTTCTTCTTGTTAGAACCAATGACATGGCTAAGCACTGCCGTTTGGAGATAGTCGAAATGACTGCGAGAGCCTTTTATTGAAGGCCATGCACTGTTTTCCACAATCTCAGGTAAGCCTGTTTTACATTGTAATCAATGAAATTTGCGCTCTCTTTCATTTAATAGCTGCTATTGTTTACCTTAATTGAGAGACTTCAAACAATGTTTACGTGCAATCTACAACCATCAAAAACGCTGGTTGAAAATGATGTATTCAACAAAAGCCAACCTAATCGTATAAACCTGTGCCTGTCTGTTCTCTATGTGGGTTAGAGGACTGTCAAGTTACCAACATCAGATCTCCTTGAAGCTTTTATAAGTGATATATATATAAATATTCTACCCGGGATAAAATTTGGATCTACTAGGCTACTTTTGTCTATAGATTTTCAAAGCCAAAGAGCTTATTATTTCAAAATTCTCAACAGATCGTTCTTGTATCTGTTCTGCCACGGCTAGACAATGTGGACAGTTTCTCTATGGCAGTGCGATGCAGAAATGTGTAATAGAAGAAATGTGCAGTATATGGACATGGCAGACGAATTCGACACGAAAGAGAAGTTCTAAAGACAGCGTCCATATGAGTGGAAACTTTGGAATTCCAAAGCTCATTGGTCTATTGGCTAAAATTGCTACAAGCAGTCTGTTTCCGAGACATATTTAGGTATTGTTGGATATTATTTTTCTTTCCAAAATTGTGTTTTTTTGATTAAAATCCTGCAAAAGCTCATATAAGCCCTCTACAACCGTCAATTTAAATTTGAAACATAACACTATTAATAAGGGTGAAGGTGAACGTGAACGTGAAATGGTGTTTTAAGGCCAGTTGCTAGGATCCCAGTAATTGATTAACCAATTGAGACCTCGACCCTGGATGTGACTCTACCGTGGCTGGACTCCAACCCTGACCACACTGAGCTCCTGACACCACATTTAATATAATTGTCGCACGAAATGTGCATTACAGTGAACCACAAACACTATGACCGTTATTTCCAGGGTGTTCTACTCTTGTTGATTCTTAGTTATATATATATATATATTGTCAAGAAAGAAAAGTATACATAATGTGTCCCGTCCCAAAAAACACACATGACAAAGGTATTTGTAAATTTCAAATGATAGGAATAATAGAAATTATTCCATTGTTAGTTCTTTTTCATGATTTGATCGAATAGTAGCCCCAATTACCCAATTATATTGCAGTTAAAATGAAAAAATGAAACCATCAGCACACCCCCCCCCCCCACAGAATAGTTATTCATCTTCATATACAAACACTCGTATCAAAACTGGGTTGCATTGAGGGAGGTGCTTCGAAGAATCAATTGTTTTGTTCTGTTTTCCATAATAAAACCATTTCAAATACAGGGCTGTCGGAGGCAGGGAGGGCTGGCGGGCTGGTTCCCCTCCAATATATCTGAAAAGAAATAGAATGATGTCATAAAATCATCATGTCATCAAGTATTCCTAAGTTGTTCAGCCCCCTCCCCCAAAATCTGAGATTCCTTTCGAAGGTCTTGATCTATGCACAAAATTAAAAATAGGTATGTAATATAATGGTCTTCACTAACATAAAGGATACCCATTTCGCTATGCTCTACAGGACACCATCAATATCGACTTGGCAGCAGATGAGAAGAAACAAGAGAGCAGAAGAGCTGCAATGAGTTACAAGCCGCCTAGAGTCCTTCAGGATATACTTGTGAAGGTAACAAGGATAAGTACGGCAAAAAGTTGAAGACAGACATAAGTGTTTTGATAACTTGTGCAGACATGGTTGAGCAGGCAATGCAACAGTTGGATAGGCAGGAAAAGATTACGGGTATCCCACATTACGCATTACTATGGGCATGGAATTACAATGTTGAGACCCCAGGGAAATGTTTAGAGGCTTTGAAACTAAAAGCAGAAAAAGATGAGCTGATTAAAAAAGACCAATGGTTGGCTGGCGTTTCTGTTTACTGTGCCCCACCAGTCGGTTTGGAACCTATCGATCCCTCATTACCAACGTGCTGCAATCCATGATACAGGATAAGAGCGATTCCTTTTACTGGGAAAATGCAAAGTGTCCTGTTGCAATACTGAAAAATCTTTTTGGCAGTCGCTGGTTTGACCGGGAAATTATTGCCCGGGTTGTTGAACTAATCTATGATGGTTCAACAGAGATGTTTGCTTTCTGTTTTGATGATACCATGTCAATGGAGCAGCTACCTCGTCTAATGCAACACAAATGGCCCCATTCACGTCCTAGCAAAGTGGTATTCTCTATTAATGTAGTGCAAGTGCTCTCTATTAATGCATTCTCTATTAATGTACCTTGGGCATACTATTGCCGATAATGGGTGCTATATAACGGAAATCACTTTGTAGTTTGTGTTTATTCCTTTGATGAAAATTCTCTCATCCATGGAGATTCTCTGGGGCACCCAATGCCTTAAGAATATGTTACACTCTTCAGATAATTATTTAGTATCATTGCCGATGATAGTGTAGCCACAGGTCTTATCGTAGAATCTGCTCACAGCATGCATCACATTAGTGGATACAAGCAACATTATTGTTTGCGTAACTACTGGGCCTACTTTCCACAACAGACTGATAGTCATATTTGTGGTGTTAGCACGGTACTTTGCAAGTGCATAGCCGCTTTTTATCAGCCTTCTTTTAAGTCCTTAAGAGGAGGATCTAACTCTTGCCAGCAAGACTTCCGACATCTTAAATGCATATTGACCATGATTTTTGAAGGCTTTCCAGAAAGTCTCAAAAAGGTTAAACCATTGAGTTTGTTGTTTTTACTTTGCTTCAGCCTACTTCAGCCTGTTGTATTTAGTTGTGCGTCTTGAAGAAAAGATGATTGGAGCAAGAAGGGTAATTAACAGGTTGCAGACAATTACCATGCTGCAGCCAGGGGAGGCAGTATTTCAAGACAGCAGCTGCTGCCCCATTTGCCTGACATCTGAGTTGCATGATGTTTACTATTTGTATGTGTTTTATCATAGACCTTGCTCAGTCTGAGTTTTGTATGGACATAATCCAGACCACACAAACATTCAAACCACTCAGACCGCTCGGGCCACTCAGTCAATTCAATAATTTTTCAAAAATTCAATTTTCTTAGAATTAATAAGATTAGACAATGTTCATTATATAATTGTTTAATTAACACCACCCCTCTCAGACTCTCTATTGACGAGACGATAATATTCCAGTACAATGAAGAGATGAGCCATAAACATTCAGCAAAAAACAGCAAATTTTCAAGGTCAGTAACGATGGTGTAGAAGAAACAGCAACAAGACAATAATATTCCAGTATAACGAAGAGATGAGTTATAAACATTCAGCAAAAATCAGCAAATGTTCAAGGTCAGCAATGATGGTGCTGAAGAATCAGCAACAAGACGATAATACTCCAGTATAACGAAGAGACGAGCCATAAACATTCAACAAAAATCAGCAAATGTTCAAGGTCAGCAACGATGGTGTAGAAGAGTCAGCAACAAGACGGCAATATTCCAGTGTAACGAAGAGACCGGCCATAAACATTCAGCAAAAGATCAGCAAATGTTCAAGGTCAGCAACGATGGTGTAGAAGAATCAGCAACAAGACGATAATATTTCAGTATGATAAAGAGATGAGCCATAAACATTCAGCAAAAGATCAGCAAATGTTCAAGGTCAGCAACGATGGTGTAGAAGAATCAGCAACAAGACGATAATATTCCAGTATAACGAAGAGATGAGCCATAAACATTCAGCAAAAAAGAGCAAATGTTCAAGGTCAGCAACGATGGTGTAGAAGAATCAGCAACAAGACGATAATATTCCAGTATAACGAAGAGATGAGCCATAAACATTCAGCAAAAATCAGCATGTTTGAATCAGATTCTGCAAAGGGAAAGTAAATGCCAGGGGCAAAGAAATTTTGTGGGTACAATACAAACCCCAATGTCTACTTTTTTGCAAATCTTGTTGCAACAGTTTCCCCATTTTGAAGTCGAAATTTTATGGGAATACCTTCATCTCCATTATTTGGCTCCTAGTGTACTTTCCTTTTTCATGATGCCTAAACTGTTAGACATATAAGGCATTAGTTGTACATGAAAAGTTTAAGATATTTCAATCAAAATAATACAACTTATGCAGAAAACAAATCCAGTCATTAGTAATGTATGCCCTATCAAATTGTGTAACAGCAGATGCGTGGGGTTATTTCATGCATCAAGTACACCCATTTTCTCAAACTTCTAAACACCCTTACAACAGTCATGTAGCATAACAATACTGTAAGGCAATTGGAGAACATCAAATGTCTTACTGTACAGTATCAAGGTATTTCTCAAACCATAATTTATCTATCTATCAAGGTATTTATGTAAATTCATTTAGCTGTAGGCAAGCAAGAAGTACACAACTTATGAAATTTTAGTTCTCCAAAAGTAGGTCTTAATTAAATTTTACAATCAATAGATACCTTTCTTTTGCAGTTGGTCTCAAGCCTGTTCTGTAAAGGTCTGATGTAAATGCATTCAGAAGCAGATATTTCTTTCTTCAAGTCACTGACATTGTACCAAAGTAGCCAGTTTTCGTACGGCTTTTGTACAGGTCATGCACTTCTGAAAATAAGGGACCATATAAAAAGAGCTATGAAACATGGTGAGCTATCACTCCTAGTATTTGTGGATTTCTCCAAAGCTTTCGATACTATCGCACACGACACCCTGATAATGAAAATGTACCAACAATGCTTTTCTAAAGAATTCCTCTCGTGGACAACAAGCTATTTAACTTCCCGTAGACAATACATTCAAGTTGATGCGCATGCATCCTGGGACCAGTGATATTCAATCTTTATGTAAATGATCTACAACATCATTTTTTCATCCTGTTTGGTACAACATGCTGACGATACGACAATATATGAAGCATGTAAGTCAAATGAATAAATGCCCAATATCTGCTAAACAACTCCCTAAGGAAGGTGAATGAGTGGTCTGTTCAACTGTTCAAAAGTCATATCTACTATGTGCATCAAAACGCTTGTACGACTACCACAACGTAAAAGAAAAGGAAATCAACCTTAAGTTAGGCTCTACGGAGCTGCAACTTGACAAAGAGCCACGTTACTTGGGAATATACCTTGACAAACATCTGGTCTGGAGAAAGCATGTAAAACACATCTTATCCACTTCCTATGGAAAACTGTCTGTGCTCCGCAAAATGAAAATTTTTACATCATTTTCAGCATGGAAAATGCTTGCTCAGTGATCCTGCCGAAGATTGATTTTAACGATTACGTTTATTCGCCTACCAATTGCTGAGAGACATGAATTTAACATCTTAAAACTGGCCTTCAAAGCCATCAATAATAGAAACTGGCCCGAATTAATAAACTTGAGATCCAAAGTAGAACATTAGGTAGTAGTAGTGAGACCCGTATAAGACCCTAAATAATTCCAAATACTTTTCAAGATACCGTCACAAGTAGCTTCAATGCTCGTCCTAGTGATATCAAACAACATACTAATTTTAATAAGTTTTGCGCTGATGTTAAAACATTCTTCAGAATTAAAATCTTTTAGATTGATCGAATTTGAATTTGTAATATTCTTTTAGTTTTATGTAATTGCTTTAACCTTGCAAAAAAGACTTAAATTTAATTTTTGAGCTGAAGAGCCACACTTGCAGTGGATACGCTCATTTATGCCATATAATTATATTAATAATAATAATATAAGTTGCATTTTAACTTTGTTAAAGGTGTATCCTCCAGCTTGTTTTAGTCTGGGAAACGTTTCCTCTAATTCCCTGCAAACTTCTTCATGATTTGCATTTCTGTTGTTGTCTGTTGGTCTGGAAAAGGTATGCAGCAAAATTCATGTGTCCATGAGTCTTTCATCACAAAGGGCACCAGCAGCAGCATTTTACGGTTGTCAGTATGCTTAATATTACTTTCGAGCAGCCAGGGAAATGATGATCTGAAAGCAAGAAGGTCAGTATGGTCAAGATGGAGATAAGCTATATGCTAAAAGAAGCAAATTCTAAATATAATACTAGACTTTACAGCTTTATATTGTACTGTATATCATAATATAAATGTAGTATCCCATTTCGTTTGTTTTCATGGGACGATTGGAAAGTTGGTTAGATATCCAAATATACTAAATACTTGATGATGAAAATGAGTGAACACTTGCCGTGGCTGTTACAGGAGGTGTTGATATAGTTCCAGTTATCTTTTCCTCAACATTGGATATCAAAGTTTTTACTTTCAAATAGGACTTTCTCAGGTCTTTTCCATAGCTGCATTTTTCAAGCCACGTGCGCATGAACGTTTTCCTTTCAAAACTGCTACAATAAATGACTGACGAAGGGGCACCTTAAATGAAATAAAGGTTGCGAAGCCGATTTGACAAGGGGCACCTGAACTGAAATCGAGGTTACATAGCCAAATTGACAAAGACGCACCTGAAATGAAATTAAGGTTGTGGCGCCAAATTGGCCAAGGGGCACCTGAAATGACATCTAGGTTGCAAGGCTGACATAAGATTGTGACATCAGTTTGTCACCACGACAAAGTAAAGTCATGACGGATAATTTTTGAACCCTCTGCCACTCTATACCATTGGGCCAAGATAATGTCAATGTTATAATATGAGGATCAACAAAGAATATACTATATTGAAAATATTATGTTATGGCTAACATTACATATATACAGTTATATGGTAAATAACCAATTATTGCTAAAATATAACAATTCAAAATGAAGGTATAAATAATGGAGATATGTAGACTTTGGCTCAGCGAACAATTACTGTAGATAATAAAAAATGTATAAATGTGAAGAATATGGACATAACGTATCATGTATTGACTTTAAAACATAATCTCTATTTAGAATCTTGAGTCTAGCCTCGGTTTGAAATTGTGCATGACTGATTTGGCCTAGCTCGTGCTAGCATTCGATTGATTAGTGAGAAAACTTGTTTTAGAATTGTTCTTCTCTCAATAAAGTATCTTACAGTTCTGGCGCATAATGAACCTGCTAATTTGCAGGGTGAAGGTGTAAGTAGAGAAATGCTTGTTTCATCTTGATTGTCAACAAAATTCTATCCTGTGGTTTGTTATTGAGTTGAAAGAAAATTATGTCTAATGAAGATTTGTTGTTGGAGGTAGAGGGCAAATTCTAAATCACAGATTCTAAAATTCCGACACGATATCTAAAATTTCAGTGTACTTAATTTTTTACCCAAGAGTTTCATCAAAGATCAAGTTCTAATTTCAAGACAAGTTCTAAAATTTCATTCCGTTCCCAGTTTAAGTTGTACATTGTTATCTATATTTTTAATTTTTAATTCTGACTATGAATTTTCAGTATATCCTAAACTCAAATTTCTTTCGCTAACTTTCAATATGAGTTCTTAAATTTTGATGCGTTCTAAAATTTCAATCACTGGCCTTTCCAAAGTTACAACGATCCATGCGAGGCTTCTAAAATGTCAATAACAATTCTAAAGTTTCAGTGACACTTGTGCCATTTCTATAATTCCAATGACGACTTCTCTCTTAGGTTTGCCAGCCTCCGTCGGAAGCGCAAAATTTCGTGCCAAAAACAGAGTGGCCTGCCTGCCCTGGTTGAACCAGGCTGGTTGGGCTCTATGATCTGTACGAGCTGGCAGGTGCAAGTGCTGTGCATGAAACTAATAGCGGTCATAATGTCAGGAGAACGGGAGCGATTGCTCCAAATCATGGAGGTTGCTGAACGATTAGTCCAGGATTCAGCAAACCCTACAAATGCCAATACACCTACCAGCAAAAGTGGTACAAGCCCTACAAATGCCAATACACATACCAGCAACAGTGGTACAAGCAGCAGCATGTTATCATCGTCCAGTGCAAGTGGGCCTACCAACTATTCTTGTGATTTGGTCAAGCTATTGAGCAGGCCCGGCAGAACCGGGAGGCCCCAATAATTTGCAAATAGTATTTCCTTAATTTTTCGAAAAAACGCTCCAAAAACATGCTTTCAAGCTTTAAAAAAGGTTAAATTAACCAGTTATCCCCTTCAACCATCCATTGCTAGTTAAAAAGACGTTATTTAGGGGCATTCAGTGGTACCTTGCTTGGTACTCAGCACTTAGGGGAAGGGTAAGATTGAGGGTAAGTGGTAAAAGCTTAAGATGTGTAAAATATAGACAAAGAGTAGCCTGGTCCCGAGAAAGTGTACTTAAAATTAAGCAGGAAACATTGCTATCAACTTCCTCTAATTACAAATTGTTGAGAAATACACAACATGTGACGACATGTGATGAACCTTCATTTCCTATCGTTACTCCACGCCTACTAAGATACATTAAAAAGATACATTAAAAGATGATTTATAACACTTTATTATCCATAGACAATAGCATTGTTTGTTATTTGATAACCTAATCCTACGCCTAGAAAGTTCTAGTCTTCATTTTGACTTGTTGCATTCTGCTTTTGTGTGAATTTTGAAGATTTCAGTCACAGAGTTATTTATTCGAATTGAAACAATATTTTCTTGATTTTCAATTCAACGAGCAAAATGTCAAAAAGAAAGTCTGATCAAACGATGCCTTGCAGATGCAAAGATTATGAAATGGTTCACGGCAAAGACAATAAATCAGCCACAAGGCAATAAAGATAGAGAAATGCCTGAGCAAGGGGTTGTTAGTGAGAAGATCACACAAAGAGAAGAACCCACTCCGTCAACTTCTACGTCCCAACAACCAACTAGTGTTGCAGAAGAAAATTCAACTACCAATGTCAAATTATCAACAGAACGGAAAGAGGGGTGGAATTTTAAATTCCCTGCCCTGTCATTTGGAAAACAAAATTTCAAAAGGTCCTTCCAGTCATCATGGTTTGACAAATTCAAGTGGTTGCACTACGATGCAGATTCTGATTCAGCATTCTGCTTTACCTGTATTAAAGCACTGCAACACAACATGATTTCATCGACAAAAGGCAAAGTTGCTTTCACCGATACAGGTTTCCAGAATTGGAAAAAGGCATCGGCAAAAGACAAAGGATTCCACAAACATGAATCATCTGAGTGTCATAAAGAAGCTTGAGCAAGATGGTGCAAAATACCCTCGACAGCGAAAGGAGATATCGGTTAGATGTTTTCTACCCAGCTTGTGCTAGAGAAAAGCAATAGTCGTAGAATTCTACTAAAAATATTAGGAAATATGCAGTATTTAGCAAGGCAATCTTTACCTCTACGAGGAGTCTGGAACAAAACCAAGAAAATTGAAGCCGACTCTAACTTCAATCAGTTGCTGAAACTTAGATGTGACAAAGACCCCTCAATTGTGGAATGGTTGCAGAAAAAGATATCCAAGTTCATATCAGCTGACATACAAAATGAAATCATCGAGATCATGGCCCTACGACTACTTCGGGAAATAGCACAAAACATCCAAAATGTCGGGATCTATACAATAATGGCTGATGAAAGTGCTGACGTTTCAAACAAGGAGCAACTTGTTTTTTTGCATCCGATGGGTTGATGACGAGCTCATTGTTCACGAAGATTTCACAGGCATGCAACCTATGAAAGGCACTAGTGCTGATCAAATTGTATTTATTATTAAGGATATATTGCTGAGAATGAATCTGAGGCTTGAAGATGCACACGGTCAATATTATGATGGTGCTGCAGCGATTGCAGGAGCAAAGACTGGTGTTGCGACACAAATGAAAGCAATCAATGGTAAATGCCTATATACTCACTATTACAGACATGCTTTAAATCTTGGCATTGGTGACACGATAAAGTTGGTCGAGTGCCTAAAAGGAGTCTTTGAAGTCACGCACGAGATGAGGAAGGAAGCAATCAAAGAATGATACCAAAGTGATCCATGCTGTATATCCCACTAGGTGGACCGTTCGTGGCGAAGCACTAGAGTCCATTTTAAACAACTACGTGGACCTAATGAATTTGTGGGACCGGTCTCTTGACGCGCTGCATGACACTGAAATGAAGGCAAGAGTTCGTGGTGTCCAGGCAAGTATGCCCACATTCGATTTTTAGTATGGTTATTCTTTGGGAATAGTATTGCTGAAGCAAACTGATAATCTCAGTAGAACCTTACAAAACCCTAAGATATCAGCTGCAGGGGGTAATGCTATAGCTCAAGATGTCATTAAGACACTGTCAAAAGATCGCAAAGATAGTGCTTTTGATCTTTTCTGGGAGAGAGTATTGAAACGAAAAGAAGAGGTCAATGTCAATGATCCCAAATTACCTTGTCAAAGGAGGATGCCTCAACGGCTCGAACATGGCAGTAGAGAAACACACTACTTGATTCAGCAATCAATTGTATCAAAGAGAGATTTGACCAGCCAGATTTCCGAAAGTATGTCGCTCTGCAGGAAATGTTTCTGAATGCAATGAAGGGTAAAGCATGGGAAGACAAATTAAGAGAGGTCTGTTCCATCTATTCTGATGACATGGAAAAGTATAGTCTTTGGGCTCAGTTGCCTCTTTTGCTTCCAACCACGATGCCTATGAAGTTTGATCCGACACAATTCACAGTTTTTGATTTGATTACATTGTTTCAAGGTCGTGATTCTTCAAGAAGAGTTGCAATGTCTGAGGTCGTAAAAGCTGCAAAGATTCTCCTTGTAATGCAAGCGACAAATGCTGTCAGTGAGAGATCTTTCTCTGCCATGAAAAGGGTCAAAACATATTTGAGGTCAACCACAACCGATAGCAGAATGAACCACCTAATGACACTTCATGTACTGAGAGAAAGAGTTGACAATATAAACTTGATTGACATTGCAAACGAATTTGTTGAAAGAGTAGACAGCCGAAAGCAGATATTTGGACAATTTTCGAAAAAAGATATGACTTTGAGATGAAATGTAGCACAATAATGAAGATAGGTGATTTGGTAAATAGTGATCTTCACCAATTAGACATCTAAATATCAACATTTTCATACGAACATAGGTAGTTCAATTTTTAAAACAGGTGCGTTTTCCAACGATCTGAAGGGCGTGGTCTGAAAAAATTTTGCGGGGGCAAGCCCAAGCATTGCTGATCAGGACAATAAATTATTTCAGCTTCATTTATTTTACGTAATTTTGATACTCGAGTAAGGAAAGGTAAGGTGAACATATGGTTTTTAATAACAATGTGTTGCAATGTTTTGTCATGGCAGGGATGTGATTCCCCTGGGTAACAAGACGAAGGGGGCAGCTCTGTTCTCAGTGCCACAATAATGGCTACAGGTGCTTCTTTAAAGTGAAATATGCAACGAATGAGGGGAAAAGGACATTTTCTTTATGATATTAATGTTTTTATGTTTTCTATCCAGATTTTCCAGTCCACTGGATCTCATAACCTTACATCTTTATCCTGTGAAAAGGATTTCGCTATAGAACATTTCAGGGAACATAGTAACACAGTCTGATACTGAAAATAAAGATGTAGTGCTGAGTAACGAAAATTAACACTCTGAACTACACGAAGATTACATACAAAAACTGGCTGAACTCACTCATTTATCTGCTCAGGACTGCAAAATCTTTCTTAAAACATGTAGTAAAGGAAACTTTGCACATGCAGTACATCAAGTTCTGCATCTGCAGGTGTGCTGTAGTATGATCAACTGTGTAATCAATACTCTGCCATCCTTCTCTAAACTGTTCGTTTACTTACACCAAGCAAGGAACTTACCAGACGGACAGCAAAGCCAAGACCCAAAAGAAAGGACAAATGATCTTTGGAGATATTAAACTTCGGATATTAAAAATATTAAATTGCATCGGTAGGCAGTAGTGTTCGGGTTTATGTAATTTGGGGCTAAAAATGAGCTTGCTTTGTCTAAGAGTGGTAATAGCCGTTTTGTCAAATGTGATGCAAGTCCGGAACTACCTTCATACCTTATAATGGTATGCATGAGGTAGTCAGTCCTGAAATGAATTGAACCTGCCAAGTTTTCATCATCTATTGGAGATCTTTCACAATCTTGTCTTATTCTTTGAATCATTCCATGCAGCAAATTGCCTATTGAAAGGCGTTCTAATGCAGCTTGGGTCATTTTGACAAAGCTAAGCTACAGCTAGGCCTATCTGCATAGCAAACAGCACAAACAGCATTGATCATTGATCACCAACTCTATGTTGATCACATATATATGTTTTGGCATTGGTTTTGGCATGGTGCAAAAACTGCTTGAACTTTTTTGTGTTTCAGATGGAGGCAGGCAAAGCTCAGAGAGAGATCGTCATCAGAATTTTAGAAATGGCACAAGTGTCGCTGAAACTTTAGAATTGTGATTGACATTTTAGAAAACTTGCACGGATTGTTGTAACTTTGGAATATGAAAAGGCCAGTGATTGAAATTTTAGAACAGGTTACAATTTAAGAACTCATATTGAAAGTTTGCCAAAGAAATGTGACTTTAGGATATCCAGAAAATTCATAGTCAGAATCAAAAAAATTTAGATAAAAATGTACAACTCAAACTGAGAGTGGAAAAAAATTTAGAACTTGTCTTGAAATCAGAACTTGATCTTTGATAAAATTTTAGAAATCATGTTGGAATTTTAGAATCTGCCATTTTTGGTGGTATTCGGGTGCCATATATTCTTCTTGTTGGAACTTGAACAGCTTATTGCCATTGCTGATGAGTTGTAGGTACCCCAAAAAGATGTTTCTGGCAAGACAAGGTTTAAAATTATTAAAACACTGTCTTCTGTTTTCGAGTACCTGAGTTGAACCACAAGGGCTAATGAATACAACCTTCTTCTTAACAAAGTCATAGGGATTTCCAATGATAAACCTCCCCCATTAACAGATGAGAGTGGTGATGGGGATGACAACACAGAACCCCAAGAAGAGAGTGGTGATGGAATTTTAGGCCTAGATAGAAAACAAACAAAAATGCTACCAGCTTAAAGTAAAGCAATTTTTTTCCTCAAGTTGATGAAAGTGTTTTTAAGAACATTATGTTTAGAAGAGAGTTTAAAATAATTGGCCAAATGGGTAAAGTGGGTCAAAAAGATAAACTTTCTTATGTTTAATTCATAAAACAAGTTGAGGCTGGTTTAGAGAGAGGATATTCAAAAAAAGAAATCATCAATGCAATAATAAATGCAATTTTATCAGGCTCCGGAGAACTTCTTCACCAAGATTAAGGAGAATCCTACGCACTATAAAAAAGATTTATATCAATAGCTGCTGAAAATGTCACAAGAGCAGAGTGAAGATCCTTTGAATTTTCTTATCAGAGCCATGAACTGCAGACAGAAAATTATGCTTGCATGCAGAGAGGAAGCTGAGACTGACCTCAAATCTAGCCCAAGTTTAGTCAATGGACTATTCCGTAGATCTGTTGAAACTGGCCTGTTAGATGACACCCTTTGGATGCGCATACTTCCTTTTCTGCAAGAGGCATGCATTGATGATGAAAGTTTGATAAATGAAATGCAGAGATCTGTTTTGTATGAGTCAGAAAGGAAAAAGAAATTGGCTTCAGTAGTAAAGAAAAAGGGTTAATGACGCGCCTCTACAAGAAAAATCAACCTTACAAGGTCCACAGGAATTTGTTAATAAATCCTTGCCACATTTGAGAAGATAAAGTCTTGGAGGTTGCAGCCATAAAAACAGAGCTACATAAAGTAAAAACCTATCAAAAAGGAGGTAAAAGCCCTAATAAAACTATTGAAAAGCCAATGTGTGCATCATGCCAACACTCTGGGAATGAAAAATGTGAACATTGCTCATTTTGTGGCAGTGCAGACCATTATTTTAGAGGCTGTAAGCAGTGCAGACAAGGAAATGGCAGAGGGCTATCACAACAGGGCGGCCGTTAGCCTCTGAAGTTCAGATGTCCCACCTTTAACAGTGTAATTATTTCCATTCGCTAGAAAAGATTAACAGGAAATTTATGCAGTATGCTTACTGTAAGGCGGTCAGATATTGTAGTACAAAATGACAGAGAGAACAGTGGAATGAATATAAGGCAATTTGTCTTGCTTTAAAGGAATTATATCAAAACTTTGGTACAGTATAAAGGGGATTAGGAGACAGTAAAAATGCAAATATTTTTGCAAGTCATGTTTCTCCAAAGATGCATGCTCAAATGATAAAGCTTGTGGGTAAGAAGTGTAGTGTGAAATGTTTTCTCAATGACACTCAGATACAGGTTTAATGGGATACTGGTTCACAGGTTTCCCCTTTACGTATATCTCCTGATAATCTGAAATTTTTAACAGCCAATAGCACAGTGTTACCGTATAATGGCTGGATTGAACTCAACTTCAGTTTGTTAGACAGAAATGACGAGAATAAAAGTATTCAAGTACCATTTTTAGTCACCCCAGAAAAACATAACATGCCTACAGTTGGTTTCAATGTTATTGAAGAGCTATGTAGAAACTCTGTTGATGGTTGTAAATGCAATATTGACTTTATCACAGCAATATCTAACAGTCTTGATAATATTGATGAGAAAAATTATCTGTGGACCTTGTGATGTGATAGTTTCCATGGTTACTAATGAACCATCACCATAGCAACCATGTTGAAAATTGTCACTATAGGACCCACAATATTTGGTCTAATTTCTTTGATGAAATTGATATCGTCATGAAACTTGGGCAATGGCAAACCAATACCAGATGACACCAGATAATAAACCCTTTCTTGGATTCTATTTTTAGAATATTGCTGATATCAGCATTATTTATCATTTTCTGACGCTCTAATGATGTTAATTAAATTTCTCAACGCAAATATCAGTGTATTGGTGACTTAGTTATACTTTTCCATCAAAACTACTTCAAGAATCCCATAGGAACAAAAATGACAGTTTTCTACTGCGCATGGGCAGTATTTTGAAAAATAGGAAATTTTTAAAAAATGTAGCAAAATGTGTTTATGTGTGAATAAAACAGTCAAAATGGTTTTTCCAATAGTTTAGTAGTGATTATCAGTCAAATAATTCAAGGCAAAGATAGAAATGGCAAAATGTCCAAAAGTGATTAGTACATCATTATGATGTCATAATGCATTGGGTATCAACAAAACCTTGCAGTTCCAAATAATATGAGAACAGTGATATTTTGGCAAAATGTCATTTTCCTTGCTCTTACCAGATGCAAGATATAAGTGGAGGCTAATTTAGACCCCCTCCGGTCTGAGCATGCTCAAAAAAGCCCAGTCCAGATAGGGTTCAATTCATCGTTTTATATTGCCATGTAGCTATTTGCAATCAATTCACTAAACTATACTGATTTCAAATATATCAAATATAGAAATGAAATCAAATATATCGCAGGTGCTTGATTTCACTTCTTACTTTGTTGTTGTTGTTGTTGCTCCAGTCAGTTATTCCCTGCACTTCTACCATTTGTCTACCTACATATTCAGGACAATTTGTCCCCACCCCCTGGGAGTACTCCCATTGAGGTAAAACAGGGGGTTCAGTGAGGGCTCAAGAGGGCCAAAGCCTAAATTTTCAAAATAACCCTGAAATGTTAGTGAAGTTAGTTAGAAAAGTAAGAAATTTTGATAACATCTAATCCCGCAACAAAATGTTGTCATAAACGTTTTCTAGCATTCAAAAATACATAAAACATCAGAAAATTAGATGTAAAGGGCTAGTAACTCTCAAAACCAGCCACCCCCAAATGCACTATCATGTCTTTATTTCTATGAATTGAGCCATTTGTTAGTCATTTGGTAATACCCTGAAACCAACTGGACCCCCTGTTGGGCCTCAATGATAGTACCCTCCCGAATTTCTGCTTTCTTATTGTCAAACAAAACTCATGACGATAGTGTGTCTGATAGTATTTGATACTTTTGAAAAGATACTATTACTTAATAATATTTACTTGCAGTACAGAAATACATGCCGAAATAGTGGTGGGTAAGCTCTACTGTGGTATGTAAAAAATTCCACCACAGTAGAGCATAATAACCAACCACAGCAGAGCTTCCAGATTCCCTAGCATGTGAGTATTATCGGAAGCAAATTAGAAGATTCTTCTCATAAGGGAATAATTACATTTTTGTTCGTTCTTGGAGCAAAACCTTGGAACAAAGACGAGATTTGCTTGACAAACTTTAAACCTGCATGGACAACCCGCATATATTGTTAAGGAAGCCAACGTCTAGATAATCGTTTTTAAGGGAATATTCCTTGTGAAGGCGTAATCGATATCTTTAATTAAAACATTTCGTTATTTAGTTCTGGTTGTTATAAAAGAACAGTGTGCCACCAAAAACGATTATCAATCCATCACATGCAGACATGCAGTCCTTGCAACCTTGTGATACAATAATATTCAAATCTATGTTTCACCATATTGACAAAGTGCTCTGAGGTACTTTTCATTTGAGGAAATTTTACACCCAGCATGTATGTTTATGAAGTAGATTATTAAGGAAGAAACATTAAACGAATTTTTACCTTTACTTTGCAATTACTATTGTGTTATCTTTCCTTGTATTTGCGCCCTGATTATTTGTCCTTCTTCCAATTTCGTAATCTGTTGATGCAGAAAACCAGAAACAATTGGAACAAATTCCATCTGAGTTATCCAAAGCAAAACGAGTGAAAATTGGTGTACATCGATTTTAACAAATCTTTGAAACACGATGATCACATTCTATATACTATACTTCCAATTTCAATCATGCTGAAGAAAATTGATTACTGGCCTCCAGGTTCTCTTTGTTGATAGTGATAGCATTGCAGCAGGGCATACTCCCATCACTTTCTCTCAGTCATGCTGCGCAATGCACACTGGAAAACAGCTATCCATTAATTATTTGTCAAAAGAGCTCTGTTAATGACAGATTTGAGCTCGATCCTTTCTTTTCCATCATCAACATCATCAAAATTGAAATGTAGTAGTAAATGTAGCGTTATCAAAAGAAAAAATCGCAACTGAGAAATTACAAAGAAAAAGAAAGAAAGCCTGAGAAAGCATTGAAATCTTTTCATAAGCAAAGGAGTAAACATTAAAAATTATGTCCTAATTAGATAAAAATTCATGGCTGTAGAAGCGAACACATTGATGGCAACAACGGATACCCGCCTCCAGCCTTAGAGGGCACTTAGGGCCTATCTACACGAGAGCCCTAAACCTGCCCTATTGCATTCCAGAGGGGATTAACCCAATTATCAAGTCGCTTGGGCAACTTTCGTCGTGTGGATGGTTACTTTCAGTGTTTTTCACAAGCGAAAATTGTGGGAACACATGAAAGAAGCCGCCGATGACAGCTAAGGAAAAAGGAGATGGTCCAGAGGATCTCCAACGTGCCCAAGCTGTCAACGACAAGCTCTAACACAGCGATCTACAGACTGCGATCTCAGTCCCCAAGCGCACTTCAAATAATATCTTATTCATTTACGTTTATTGTCATTGATACACACCATTTTGAGTACAAAATGTCTGACGAAGAATTAGTTATATTTCTCCTTATCACTGCTTATCTCTTGGAGCAGGACAGACAGAGCAGAATACGTAGAATGCTTTATTTTGGATATAATGTACTGGCTACACGAAGTCTCCAAATGCAAATAGCAGCAATAAGATATTTTGCAAATTTATACCAAGACAGGCGGGCTTGGGTTTATCATCGGCAAGAAAATGAGTTTGAAACATATTACTCGGCTGATTTGAACACAAGTAAGCACTTGGATCCAAATTATTGGCATGCTCACTATCGTATGAGCCGTGAAACATTTGATTTTATATGTGATCGTGTTCGACCCTTTTTAACAAAAAAACAAACAAATATGCGCGTCACAATTCCATTACCAAAAAGAGTTGCTGTTGGTGTTTGGTGGCTCGCGAATGGTGGGTCATATAGATCAATTGGTCAAACATTTGGTATTTCTCGCTCAATTGTCTGTCGCATAACAAAGGACTTCGTCGGTGCGCTAGTTCACCTAAATTTGCTGGCCCAGAACAGCAACAAATTGTGAAAAATCGGTGCAAACTTTCAAGAATCTTTCGCCTCTTCCAAATGTGTTTGGGGCTATAGACGGGACAGATATTGAAATTTCTGCTCCTGAAAAAAGTACTTTTGACTTCTTTGATAGGAAACATAGATATAGTATTTGCTGTCAAGGTATTTGCGATGGAACTTTGAAATTTTTAAGTATGTCTGCAGGCTTTCCGGGTTCGGTACACGATTCGAGAATTCTACGCAATACATGGGTATTTAGAGAGGCTATAAATAAGCAAATTTTAACCGGACCAATTTTCTATATCAACAATGAAACGCCCATTAAACCATACTTGGTTGGTGATGCAGCGTATCCTCAGGCAGACTGGCTCAGAAAGCCATTTTCATACGAAAAAGATATGCGGCCACGACAAAAGACTTTCAACCTAGCTCTTTCTCAAGCCAGAGTGTCTATTGAAAGAGCATTTGGTGTCTTGAAAGGGCGGTGGAGACTTCTTTTGGGAAAATTGGAATTAGAGCCATCCTATACTTCTGATGTTGCAATTGCTTGCACTGTGTTGCATAATATTTGCCAGCAGTTTAATGAGCCAATAGATGATGTTATTGAGCCATATGTTCTTCAACAGTCGGCCTCTAGGGAAACAAATCGGTCCGCTGATAGGATTCGTCAAATGCTTGTTAGCTACGTTGATGAGCAGTTGCAGAATGAATCTATTGATTGAAACATATTTTGAAACATATCAAGCTTGCTTGTTATTCTATATAATTGTTACATAAATTTTAAATCAGCAAAACAATACATTGACTTGATCGATATGCAAGACATTTAAGATTAATTAATAATAAAGCTATAGAAACAAAATGAATAATAATAATGATGATATAAGATATATGATATATGATATAATAATGATGATATAAGATATATGATATGATAATGATGATGATATAATTAAAAAGTGTCACTGTTGAAAGAATCATCATCTCTTCCTCTCTTCCTATTCTCTCTGTCTGCAAATAACTTTGCCACACTTAGAAGTGTATCTGCCGTATGCCTTCTGCTACTTTCCTCGATTTCTTTCATACCATCGAGGAACTGCTTCATACTGTCTTGTTGTTGCTGTTGGATATATTTTAAGAATCCTACCATCTGGGCTGATGCAGAAGACTTAGATTCCTTTTTTTCTTTGTTCTTTTCGGCTGCGGAGGAGCACACAGAGCAGGGGGAGGCTCAGCGTCTTCCAGGTCTCCAGCAACTTCTTCATCAACAGCCTCTCCAATGTTGTATTGCAAGGAAGATTGGGCATCTTGCTGCTGGACGCCTTGCCCACTTTCTTGTACTTCAGTGAATCTCACCAAACTCCTCGTCCCGAGAACTTCATCGAAGAGATTATAATATTTCGGCAAATTTCTTGCAGCCCCACTTCTACTGTTGTTATCCTTGGCCTCTTTGTAATTGTCTTTCAACTTTCTTAGTTTTTTCTTTACCTGATCCACCGTCTTACCTGTGCCCCTCTCATTTACAGCAGCAACTATTCTTTTCCAAGCAGCTGGGTTCTTATGGCTCTCGAGTTCAACAAAACATTCTTTCCACGTGTTCACTAGCGCGCTCGTTTCATTCTCTGTCCATCTTGTTCTTGCATTTTTTTCCATGGTTTTTTTCACATTAGAGTCTTCGATCATCGCGGGTCTTGTAGTGGGTTCTTGGCTAGGCTGATTATAAGGTCGATGCTGGTAATTCATTTCAAAAAATGACGGCGAAAATGCATTTGGAACAGAACTTTGCATAGCGCTAAAAGTTGGCGGAAAAACTCTTGGGGTCGGAAAACTAACGTGTTGTTGATTATTACTTTGCTGCGTATATTCACGTGGTGTACTACAAGCTCTTGGGTATACATCTGGGTCTTGAGAATCATCATATAAATCGTCGTTGTTAGTAAAATTTGCGTTTACACATCTACATGTGAGCACAGAAAGATTACTTGTAATTCTTGTGGAATAACACTTGAGGCAAGGCATGGTCAACGGCGTACGGACGTATGTTGCCAAGCTGCGTAGAACATGCAATGTAATTCAATGTTCTAGGCTACTACACAAGACCTTCGGTAGGATGTGATTAAATTTAGTTAAACTATAATCAATTTGTTCGATAGGTAAGGTTTTTTTTTTAAGTTTAATACAATCTATGTCCTTGAAAACTCGCTCAAAGTCGAGCACCAAGCCCTCCAGCATGTCAACGGATGAAATTGAGGGCCTAGTTCGTGAGCTGCTACAACTTATACTGAGTTCTATTGAGAAGCTTCCAACTGCTGAGTATTTGGACAACAAAATTACAGAGCTCCATAAAAGCTTGGTCGAAAGACTGGATGAACAAGAGGGAAGGATTGAAAAACTTGAAGAAAGAATTGAAGCTTTGGAGGGGAAAGTCTCATTTCTTGAAAACTCCCTCGTTTTGCAGAATCGCCACGTGGATGATTTAGAACAATATGGAAGAAGACTCTGCCTTCGTTTTTACGGGCTTCCAGTGGTTGAGAAGGAAACTGCAAATGATGTATTGGAGAAGGTTAAAAAAGTGGTATCGAAATTGGGAGTAAAAATTCCAGACTCGGGATTTGACAGAGCACATAGAATAGGCCGGATTCATGAAGATGATAAATGGAATAAGCGGCAAGCCGTCATTGTGAGAATGAATAGCTGGGCTGATCGTACGAAGATATACTGAGCAAGGAAGAAGGATAGCACGTCAGTGAGAATCAGGCTGGACCTGACCAAACAAAAACTTGGCCTGCTGGATGAAATCAATGTTTTTCTGAAGCAAAGAGGTGATACCGATCGTTATGCATTTGCCGATATCAACTGTAGGCTTGGTATCATGAACAAGGATGGTAAGGCACATTATTTTAATTGCTTGGAAGAGAGTGAAAAGATCATAGTCAAATTGAATGAATAATTATTACCTACCTCATTGAGTCTTGGTAGTAACCACATGATAACTCGGAATGAGGCAGTCTTGTTGTTTTTCTTATATAATTAATTACTTATTGTGTTATGTTATTTTAGCTGTTTGTATCCATGTAGTTCCTTTTTTGTTCAAGGCCAGCGCGATTTTCATCAATTACTTTCGCCAAGCAGGTTTTTCTGATTTTGTAATATGCCGATAGGTTTAGCTCAATGGCGTGCAGGAATAGGGGATTTTAATGCCATTTCTTTGATAGTTACCTACAGGACTGTCTCGTTTTTTGAACTCTTCCTCCCGGTCTTACATGTTATAAGTACCCTGTCCCTGTTTGTTCTCATATTCCCTGCGTGTCTAGCTATTGCAATTTTCATAGTTGCTGTTTTCTCTTATTTCCCTTGTTTATCCCACTGCAATATCGATGGCCTAGCCCTCTTGATCCGGCTATATTTAGGGCAAAAACATTACTTTTTCTTTTGTTTTGTTATTTCTGCAGCTTTCAAAACACATTTATTGTTATTTGTTACAGTTGGCTACAGCAATCAAATATGTTGATATAAAAATTGTTACAGTTTTGTGGATTTTCTCATTGGAATTCTTTTGCAACAATTTGCTAACAGCTCAGAGATTAGCATTGTTAATGAGCGGTAATGTGCACCCAAACCCAGGTCCCCTAAGTACATCTTTCAAATTTTGTAATTGGAATTTGAACAGCATTCTGGCGAGCAATTCTATAAAACTGTCACTTATTGAGGCATACAACTCTATTCATAATTTTCATTTGATTGCCTTGTCTGAAACATATTTGAATAGCTCCGTAAACAATGAAGATATATCTCTAGAGGGTTTTAGTTGCGATATTTTCAGAAATGACCATCGAAGCAACGCAAAGCATGGCGGTGTATGCCTTTACTACAAAGAGAATATGTGCACTAAGCAAAGGTCTGACCTGCAAATCTTAGACGAATGTGTTGTTGCTGAAATAACAAGTCAAAGGAAGAAAGTTTTTTTCGTTGTCTTACATCGGTTACCCAGTCAAACTGTGCAGCAATTTAATGATTTTCTGGATGGTGTAGAGTTAATGATTTCTAAAATCAAAGCACTGAAACCCCACTGCTTGATCATCGCAGGTGATTTTAATTGTAGATCTAGTAAATGGTGGGCTGACGACAATGAAAATCCCGAGGGTACAGGACTAAATGATTTGCTTGATAGACTTAATATGAGTCAGCTCATTAGTCAACCAACCCATTTTTGCCAAAATTCTCACAGCTGTATTGACCTGATTATTACAGATCAACCAAATTTAATTGTTGACTCAGGAGTGGATTCATCCTTACATCAAAATTGCTTGCATGAAATCATCTATGGAGTTACTAATCTACAGATTCCATCCCCTCCCCCTTTTAGGCGTCGTGTTTGGAAATACCACAAAGCGAATGTTGAATCTTTGAGATCTGGTATTAGTCGTGTAGACTGGGAGGATGAGTTCAGAAAGTTAGACAGTAAGGAGGCTTTTACAGGAAAGTTTCTGGGTCTGGCTTCCACCCATATTCCGAATTCTGAAATCGTATGTAATGCTAATGACCCACCCTGGATTACCAAACATGTTAAAAACGCAATTCGTCGGAAGCATAGAATATACAGGAAATATGTCAACAATGGCAGGAAACCTGAAGAGTTTGGAAATTTAAAACTAGTCCGGAATGAAACCACCCGGGAAATTGACCAGGCAAAGGAAGAGTATTTTAAAAGTCTCGGCGAGAAGTTGTGTGATCCATCAAAGGGTATAAAAGCTTATTGGGAGACCATTCATAAGATTCTAAATAAGAAAAAAGTCACATGTATTCCACCATTGATTGAGGATGATATATTTCACACTAATTTTGCGGACGAGGCCAGTATCTTTAATGAATATTTTATTAAGCAATGTTCTTTGTTGGTTAGCGATAGTAGCCTTCCAGAATTCCTACCGTACAGAACCAATTGTAGGTTATGACATGTCTTCGTGGGGGCGTGTCTCAGCAGGTGTTCCTCAGGGATCTGTCCTTAGACCACTCTTCTTCCTGGTCTATATCAATGATCTAGTGGAGAATGTCTCGTCTCATGTAAAGCTATTTGCTGATGATACCTCTATGTTTCAAATAGTTTCAGACGCGTACTTATCTTTTCAAATCTTAAACAATGATCTTTCCGTTATACAAGATCGGCCCTATCGCTGGAAGATGAGCTTCAACCCAGATCCAACCAAGCAGGCAAAAGAAGTAATTCTTTCAAGCAAACGAAGAAAAGATCCTCATCAACAACTCAGTTTCAATGATTACCAAATAAACACAGAACAGAGTCATAAGCATTTTGGTCTCATTCTGGATGAAAAACTTACGTTTGCCGAGCACGTCAGGGAGGCAATCATAAAGGCAAAACGAGGAATTAGAATTATCCATTTTCTTTCCAAATATGCTTCAAGGGACATACTTGATCAAATGTACAAACTATTTGTCAGACCACATTTAGATTATGGGGATATAATCTATCATGATCAAAGTATGCCTCTTTCTCGCAAATCAGAGTCTACTCAATATCAGGCACCTTTGGCAGTTAGCGGTGCATGGAAGGGTACAAACACTGACAGACTCCTTGAGGAACTTGGCTGGGAGATGCTTAGCAATAGACGATGGTACCGTAGACTTTGTCTCTTTTATCAAATAATCAATAATCAAATTCCAAATTATCTGCGTCAGTGTGTCCCCAATGAGAATAAGAGTAACTACCAATTACGGCAGGCTAATGCTTTCAGACAAGACATTTCTTCCTCACAAAGGTATTCAAAGAGCTTCTTTCCCTTTTGCGTGAGCATATGGAACAAACTGGATCTTCGAATAAGAACCTGTTCGACAATATCCCAGTTCAAAAAATCTTTAATTTCAATAATTCGACCATCAAAGAATTCCCTGCATGAAATCACTAACAGGCATCATTCAGCAGTTATAACGAGGCTTCAAGTCCATTTTAGTGAATTAAATGAGCACAGGTTCCACCACAACTTCTTCCTCTGTGAAAGTCCCCTTTGTAGCTGTAAAGAAGGAATTGAATCCACGGTTCATTTTTTCCTGCACTGTCCACTCCACTTAGATCACAGAAATGACCTGCTTGGTGAAGTATCAGATATAATTAATAATGATGTGACACAATTGCCTGACGATCATTTATGCGATTTTTTGCTTTTTGGCAGTTCAAACTTCAATGAAATAGCTAACAAGATTATTTTAGATGCTACTGTACGTTTTATAATTCAAACGAATCGTCATACGATGGAACAAGTTGTTCGGCCTTGAACTTTGTATTTGTTGTATTTGTTGTAATTTAAAGAACTTTAATTTTGTTGAAATTTATCTGTTTAATTTATAATGATGGGTTAGAGGTGACTCGATAACGGATGTTTTTCACCTCTAATCCATCATATTAAAACTTACTTTGAGTGTAATGTTAGTTCTATATTTTTCATGATGGTAAAAAATAAAAATGTTTTGTGGTGTTGGCCAAAAGTTGAGTCCACATGAAAGTAATGGCTGCTTGCGTCTGTAAGCAAAGATGTCCAAATGTAACTGACTGGATCGTTTTCTAGATGCAAGGTTTTTGGTTTGGTGCATGTTTTAGACTTGTTTGTTTTTGAGGTGGTTTGGGATGGTGAAGGCAGTGGTGATGGTGTTGATGGCAGCGGTGGAGGTGGAGGCGGTTGTGAGAATGTTTGTGGCAGTGGTGACAATAACAATGCTGGTGATGATGAATGTGGCGTCTGTGGTACTGTTTGTGATTGTGGTAGGGGTGATGCTGATGGCAAAGTTGCTAGTCCCGTGAATGACAATGGTTTAGTTGTTACTGCTGGTCTGATTAATGGTGCTGATGGAAGACAGAAAGGAAAAGGGCGTGCTAATTGGGATTTGAGAGAAGAACAGAAAGAAGAAGTGAGCGAAAATAATTAAGTCCATTTTGAACTCAGAAAAGAGCGATGTTGGAGATGATTGACATGAAGAGATTAAGGTGAAGGTAGGTCGTGGAGGTAATCGTGACAGTGGGCAGAAATATGTTAGTAAAAATGGAGGTGGTAGTAAAGGTGGTGATGCACAGAGTAGGAAAGGGAAGTGGGCTGGTGCAAGTGATGATTGTAGAGAGAATTTTTGAAAAGTGTGGTCACATGTGGGGCTGTAAGGCGATATTATGGGTGTCTGCAATGTGTGGTGTATTATAAACAAAATTATCAGTACAAAATAAACTATTGTCCCTTTTAATTGTTTCAGATGCCTTAGGTTGACGCTGTTGACATAAATTACTGCATGAAAATATAATTTTACATTGTAGGATAGTGAATAAATTAAAATTGCATAAAGAAAAAAGATTATACCACATTGCATCAGCTGAAAGTTGATGCTGGTGAATGATTATCGCAGATGGAAGGGCCGGGATTTAGTTCTATGTCCATGCAGATTATTGGATAAACCAAAGCAAAATATGTGTAAATCAGCGGGAGAATCATTGCAAAAATAAAGATGCAGATGAAAAATATGCATATTTACATTTGTAGTTGAACATGGAATTTTTCTTGATCACGACCTTCAGTGTGGTTATTTACAAGCTTTAAGTGATAAGAATATTTCAATCTCTCCATTGTACATCTCCATTACTTTAAATCAATACCGATTTAGAAAAAACGATTGTGTCTTTTCCAGTGCTGTTACCTGTAATCCGTGATGATTGCAAAATGTCCTATGTGTGCTAAATATTTCCCCCTGGCATGCAGGGCTTCTTCAGAGCTAAACTAATTTTTAAATTTTACAATGTTTGGCTATATACAAGTGATGTATGGTGATTTGAATTTGAATCTTGGCAGAATTTGATGTGATTCAATGGAAGGGTGTAATTATGTGTAAAATTGACAGCTGATAATGTGATGGGATAGGATGGTGAAAGTAGAGTACAGGGTGTACAACTTGAAAGATTTGGTGTAATATTCGACAATGTAAAGAAGAGTTAAGCACAGGATGTAGAGTGTGATAAGTGCAACAGTGTAAAGAGTATGAAGCTAGTACAGAGTATGAGTAAGAGTATGAAGCTAGTACAGAGTGTAATCGGTAAGGGCTGAAAGATATGTAATGTGATATGTTTAAATAGAATTGTGGAAAGGCAGGCACAAGATGAGTGTGAAAGACTTGATGTAATAGAAAGGTGGAGAGCACAGTGGCAATGTGTAGAGAGTGAGGTAAAAAATAATAGCGTTGAATTGAGGCAAATGGATAATAGGGTAGAGTTAGAGATAATGGCTGTGTTATAAGCGAAAGTGCAGGACATCTGGGTGTGGTAATGATGAATGTTAGACATGAATAATAATAGTAATATTGATGATAAAACGGTGAACATAATAAAAATCATGATAAAAGTAACAATTATAATATGGTGATAAAATTAATAATAAATGGACTGACTAGAATATGTGACTCGCAGCAAGAGTCCACCAAAAACGAGCCACAGGGGGTAGCGAAGCGCTGTGCAAGTGTGTCCTTTGAACGCGAGGCAGATAAATCGAAATTGAAATTGTTGATAATAAGTCGTAAACGGCAAATTGAAATCGAAAATCTTGATTACTAATTCGTGAATAATAATTCGTGAATACTAATTCGGTTCAAACTAAAAGAAAATAATTAAATACTCTAAGCATAGCGAAATAGATTATAACAGCGAATAACGAAAACAAATAAATTTAATCAACTACAAGTCCAACAAACAAACAAAACAAACTTACTTCGGTATACACATGCACGGTAGACTGGCCAAATGCCGTAGATATTGACGATATCTTTAATACGATAGAAACTAGTTTTTTGAAGTACTTTAGACAGCAAAAGGAACGATAGCAAAAGAACTAACTGAACAGCAAAAAACCTCAGAAGCAATAAAAATAAAAATAAAACGTGTTCGTCTTGTGACTTGGCAAACAGTCAATACCTGCCGAGCGGAAGTCGCAATTTATAACAATAACTAAAGTAAAGAAAAGATTAAGTGTTTCAAACGTAACAGAATAAGTAATGTAAAAAGTAATAGAATATGTGATGGGTTATATGTGTGACAAATAGATGAATGCCAGGGGTCAGTCATCCTGTTCAGGCCGTTGGATGAGAGAGTGTTTGCTAAGTCGATTAAGTACTGTTCTTTGGCACAGCCTACACTGTACCGTTCGTTATATAGCTGTAGGATGGGCGTAATCTGTCGGTCGTCAACTGTATGTTCTGTGCTACAGAAGTGCTCTGCAACACCAGATTAGCACAATTATTTTGGATATTTTACCATTTCTTTTCTGTGTTTCATCTGCCGTTTTGTGTTGTTCCTGACAATTTAATATTTTATTGACTTTCTTCGACACAAGCATCTTCGATCTGGCAGAAACTTTTCCGTCCATTGGCTATCCAGACATCATCAATTACTTGCTGTTTGCACCAAGCCCCGTTACCAAACAAGAGTTGAAAAATTATAGGAGCTTGGAATCCTACAACCATTTTGTTTGTGGATGGGTGAAAGAAGTTTATGTTTATTCAAAACCTGATATGGATAATGTCATCATTACGGGAAGGGTGACTTTTTTAATGTTATATAATAGGACTCCAGCTAAGCAAATGCCACAAAGCCAAGCAAGCTACTTTTTGTGGGACATCAAGTTTTAAATTGTCATCTTATTATATTGTCATTCTAATTTGCTCTCTTTTTTAGGTTTTCCACTCACAAATATTGTCAGAAACTCCACCATCTCCATGGATAATTGCTGATAAATCAGGGAGTATCTTGTCTGCACATTGTAACTGTATGGCAGGTCTTGGGGAATCATGTTCTCATGTTTCAGCACTTCTCTTTTATGTAGACTATGCTGTACGACTAAGGGACAGCAAAACTGTAACAGAGAAAAAGGCTTACTGGACCATACCAGGTGCATTAAAAGGAATAGAATACAGTGAGATAAAGGATATTGACTTCACTAGTCCCAAGAGAATGAAAAAGCAGTTGGACAAAAAGTGAATGCAAGTGGAGGAAAAAGAGCTTGCTGATAAATGTCAAAGACCATTAGTTCCTAGTGGTCAGGAGATGGCCGAACTATTCTCAGAGGTTAATAACTCTGGGACGAAATCATCAATATTTTCAATTGTGCCCCCATATTCAAAACAATTTATACCAAAAGCATTGCAAAATATTTATCCCAAGTTGCTTTCTGAACTATATGATTTGGCAAACTTGAATAAGAACTTTATCGAGCTTCTTAACTTGGCAAAGACTGTTGACACCAAAGTCAAACCTGCCCAAGTTGCTGCCGTTGAAAAAGAAACACGAGAACAAAGCTCAAGTAAGGCTTGGTTTCGATTCAGGGCTGGAAGAGTGACTGCATCCAAACTGCATGCGGTTTGCAGAACAGATCCAGCTCAGCCATCACTCAGTCTCATAAAAAGCATTTGCTATCCAGAAAACAGCAAGTTCTGGTCAAAGCAGACAGAGTGGGGCTGCAAGCATGCAAAGAAGGCAAGAGATGAATATGTCAAATGACAAAAGGGGAATCATGAAAACTTTAATATCCAAGATTCAGGATTGTTTATATCCCTTACAGAGCCACATATTGCAGCAACTCCAGATGCACTAGTCAGTTGTGATTGTTGTGGATATGGCTGCCTTGAGATTAAGTGTCCTTTTGGTGTAAAAGACCAATTTATCTTTGAAGCATTAGATCCCAACGATAAAAGTAAAATATGTTTAGCAAAGATTGATGGAGAAGTCAAACTGATGAGAACACATCCATACTTCTTCCAGATCCAGGCACAACTGTTTTGTACAAACAGGAAGTATGGTGATTTTTTCATTTGGACAGAGAAGGACTGGCATTTAGAGAGAATAACATTTGATGGCCAATTCTTTGATGAATGCATTGACAAATCCCGCAGTCTATTCACCAATGCCATTCTCGTAGAAATGCTGGGAAAATTTTATTCACAGCCAAAAACTACTGAAGTTCTGAAATGTCCAAGAAATGAAACACTTGGAAAAACATATTGTTATTGCGAAGGCCCAGATGATGGACCAATGATTGCATGTGACAATGAGCACTGCCCATATGAATGGTTTCATATCAAATGCTTAAACCTAAAGCAAGTGCCAAAGAGAAAAAAATGGTTTTGTCCAGACTGTACATTATCAAAAGAACTGAACAAACAATCAAAGAAAAAACTGCTAATCAGAACTTTTATTAACAAGTAGTACTTTTTTACTCAAAGGGTATAACTGATGGACACAAGTTGCAAAGTGCAGCACAAATGGTTACAATCTTGTCAATAATGCAGGCATCTTTGTCTCTTTTGATCAAATAATCTAATGGGAGTTTTGACTGTAAAATACTATATTTGTTGCGTACTAGGCTTATGACACGTTCAACATGAATTCTTACTGATGCAATTCTTCTGCTCTTTTCAACGTCCATGGGAGACAAATGTTTTTGCCTTTTGTAAAGCTGGAAGCTTCACTTGAGCATTGTAGAAGCCAACTGAATCTGCTATATCGAAACCACGGTCAGCTAAGATGATATCTCCTGGCAGTAGGTTGTTCAGCAATTGGCAGTTTTCAGTTTCTAAAATTCCACTTTCACAAATATGAGAATGATGATTAGAAACGTTAGTCCTCCAGGTTGTCCTCCAAGATGGCGGAAACACAATTTACGCGCGCGCGTGACGTCACACGAAAACACCCTATTGTCACAGATAGCTTGAATATTTGCCAATAAGCAATATTAACCCTGACGTGGTGAAATGAGACTATCATTAATGTAAATACTTTTATTTGATTAAATAACAACAATTTGTGACTATTTTTGTTGACATGTTTGTGTCAATCGTTGCTGATCTTATAGATCAAAAATTTTTTCTAGAATTTTCAGATGAGTTCAATTTCCCGGCAAATGCAAATAAAGGATTTCCATCCCAAAGATCAGCCTTTCGCCCAGCAATAAGAGAAAGTCCAAGTCAAACTGCAAATAGATCAAGTTTCTCTTCATCTACTATTTCATCAACACCCTCAACAGATAAAAGGCAGTTGTCATTTTTGCAGCAAAGGTCGCAAACATTTGAAGCCCAGTTTGAGCCAGAACTTCTGGTCCCCGAAACTCCAGAAAGCCAATTCAGTAATAATGATGCCAGTGCGCACATGAATCTTGGCAGTACATTGAAGGAGTCCTTCAACATGATAAATAATATATCAGGGGTTGGCCACCTTGATACAAGCAACTATTGCCCAGATGCTGAAATCGATTACAATGTAAAAATGAAAATTGAAGCCTTAGAAAGACGTGTTAAAAGGCAGGAAGAAATCAACTGCAGGATGGAGAGTTGTATGAGAAACATGCTTGACCACATTTCTGTTCTTAGCAAGGTTAGTGTTCTCCGTGCAATGCAGATGTAGTCTTTTATTTTTATGGTTATTTTTGTGTTTAATATGTATTTTTCTATATCCTTTACCATTTTGGTTTCATTTGAAAATATAGCTTTGGTTATGTTTTTGTGTAAACTGAGTTTGAGTTAAAAATGTTTACAGTAAAATTGAGACAACAGCAACCCCTTGTAAATCTTTTGACCTGTTGCTTCTTAATACTCTCAACTTTTAAAAGTACTTGTCTAACATTCCATATCCCAGATATATTTTCTTATGTGCTATAAATAGGTATGTTATTTTATTGCTATTCCTTATTACTAGTACATCACATATTACTAGTTTGTTTTTTCTTGTTTTTGTTCAGAGAATATCTTCATTTCAAGAGATGAATGAAAGAAGTGACATGGTATGTCTACGTTTCAGAAATTTTCTAGCAAATTAGGGAAATAGGTACATTTTCAGGAAAACGCAGTAGTTTTATAAATTTATGTACGAAGAAGTACACGACGAAGAAATTCATTTTCAATTACGACAAAACCATGTTAATACAGTATTCAACAAATCAATTAGACCAGTCCATTTTTTGAAACGTTTCGGGCCTATCAAAGGTCCATCATCAGTCAAATTAAATAAGAATTTCCAACTTAATTTATACTAATCTAAGACAATAATAATTGCAAGGGAAAAACAAATTACAGATTTAAAGAAATTGAGGAATGTTACAGTGATAAGGTACCTAGGGACTACCAATAAAGAAACCGAGTGATGGAAAAATAAACAAAACAATAGACAAGGCAAAATAACAAGAAAAATTATGGAGAAATCCTCAAGAGAAGCAGAATGATCAGACTGGGAGATGTGTTCAAGAAAGGATGATTGATTAACTTTTATGCTTTGACCATGTTTGTTTATGCCCAAATGCACGTACGAACAACAAGATAAATCACATCCACGAAAAAGCTTTGAGGATAGCTTATAGTGACAAACAGTCAGACTATTTAACTCTTTTGGAAAAGAACAATTCTGTGACCGTTCACCACAAAAATCTTCAACTGCTAATCACGGAAATTTTCAAAACAAATAAAGACCTCAATCCAAGATTCATGAAAGAAATCTTTACAAGAAAAATTTCGCAATATAATCTTAGAATTAAAAACCGGCTCCAAGTGCCCAAGTATAAAACTGTTGCCTACGGAAAACAAAGTCTATCTTACATAGGGAGCCTTTTGTGGAACACGATCGCGGATGAGGTCAAAGCTTCTGAAACTATTTCCAAATTTAAAAAACACATTAAAAATTTGAAAGGTGAAACATGCAGTTGCAAACTATGTACACCATACATACCGCAAGTTGGTTTCTTGACTTAATTACAGACTTTCTTATTTTTGTAAACCTTGAGCAAATTTTTTGTAAACTTTTTTGTAAATATTTTGTCTATGTACTTAGTAGTAGGTCTCAATTAGCTATGTTAGGTCTCAATTAGCTATATTATTACATAGTACCTACTTTAAATAAATTAATTATTATATTATTATTATTATGGTCACCAGAAATGGACAAGTGGATATCGAGGAAGGTTAAACTGCATTGGGTGATGTTGACTGTAAACTGTAAAGCAGGGTAGAAGTTGGAAACAAAATTGATAAACCTTTGAGGCTGTTGAAGAGGCAGAGAAGATGCACCAACGACATCATCTATGTATCGTAGTAACAGATCAGGAAAAGGACCAGTTTATGACTGGGAGATAAGATATTCTTGATATCCCACGAACAGGCAGGCGTAGCTGGGACCGAGTTTACTACCGATAGCAACACTTCAAACTTGAACAAACTATTGTGATTCGAAGAGGAAGCCATTAGTAGTGAGAACCAGTTCAGCAAGGCGAAGAACGGTAGATGTTGCGGGGTCTTGTGATGGTCAGAGATCCAGAAAGTGTTTGAGTGCCATAAGACCATCAGCATTTGGAATGACAGCGTAGAGTGATTTGATGTTCATTGTGAAGAGGTATCTTTCGGAGCCTTTGAAGTTGAAGTTGTCAAATATGCGTAGGTCATCAGATGTGTCTTTAACATAGGTGGGCAAGGTTTTTACGATAGGCGTGAGAATGGCATCAAGGAATGTTGCGATTGAGACGGAGGGCAGGAGACAGCGGAAACGATAGGGCGACCAGGTTTGTTGGGTTTTTGTATCTTTGGCAACATGTAAAAAATGGGAGTACGGGGGTGTGAAGAATACAGCTTTGTAGCATTGACGGGAAGGTTGTTGTTATCTATTTCGACTTGGATTGTAGTGATGATTGTTTTGTTGAAATTGTTTGTAGGATTGCGGGCAGAGCGATGTTAGAAATTGGTGTTGGATTCGAGTTGTGAGAGGCCTTCTTTGACATACAGCTCTCTGCTCCAAACCACAACACAACCACCTTTGTCTGCAGGCTTGATGACGATGTCGGTGCGATTTTTCAAATGTTCAAGGGCTTTGAATTCATTGGATGTAAGGTTTGGGCGATTGATTGATTGATTGAAGTTGATTCTTGAGATTTTGTTGCAACATTTGCTCATATACAGGTCAAGGGAGTTGAGAGTGCCAGAAGGAGGTGTCCATTTGGGCTTGTTGTTTGGGAATAGATTTTCAATTAAATCAGCTGTTGGAGAATTGGAAGGCGGTGGAGTAACTTTATAACTCTCTTCAGAATTAGAATCGTGGAAATGGGCTTTGAGAAGAAGTTTGCAAAAAAATTTTCAGTGTCGTGCAAGGTTTGAAATTCATCAATCTTTTTCTTTAGCAGAATAAATTTGGGCATCTGCATTTGTTCCATATTAGGCTTGCTAAATTATTTTTCGGTAGATACAAAGAAATAAAAACCAATCAAATTTATAACATAACAAAAGGTAACACACCTAAAATGTATAAGGAAACGCTAAGCATTACAAGCGAAAAACATCATGAGTCAATTTCCTTGTCTCAACCTCACCACGAGGTAATCACGTCAATAGAAAAAAGAAAACAAATACATATAAATTCCTTTATGTGAGTCGTGAAACTCTAAGGTAACCGACTCGTTTGCCATTGTTACAACAGGTGCGTTGGGTTTGCTAACATACCCCCCTCCTTGACTCGATGCTAAGAGTCAAGCATAAGCCGTGACCTCCAGCGTGCATCTTTAGCCGCCGCTCGGGTTGGCTGGCTTCTCATGGCTTCTTCAGCACCCTGTGTTGTCTCACTGGCTCCATTCCCTTTACTCACATCTCTGCTCTCATCACTACTTTCTACATTTCCCATGGTTCCTCGCTCTCTCTCCTAGCTATTTGTAAAGGAAAAAGTTTTAAAACTGAACGATTTAAAGTTTCCGTCTTACCATTATTTGACTTCTGTACTGTGGCTCCTCTTACTACGCTGTCCTTACCAGTTATGAGATTTTCCACCAATCCAAAGACCTCTCTTCTTTCCTTCATCCTGAATACCACCAACAGATATGTCAGGTCGCACAGAGTTCTTCTTCTGCTTATGGTGCTCTCTAAGGTTGATTAAATACTCCTGTATCTACCTCTTCCAGAAATGAGAGAGCTTCCTGCTAAGATACTTAAATCTATTCGTTAGTTTATCATAATCATTACAATCATCAGTTACAGAACTATTGATGCTTTCAGCTATTGCAAGTAATAAGTGTCCTAGTAGCAGGTGGGATGGGGTCAAGGCTTTTTCCAAGTCTTCATATTGGTATGTTATTGGCCTTCAGTTTATGGTACATTCGATTTCTGTCAAAACTGTAATAAGCTCATCAGAAGTTAACTTAGCATTACCTAAGACCTTTCTTGAACATCTCTTTATCGAGCCAATTTATCTTTTAAAGAATCTCCCCATCCAGGCAGCACTCTCTAAATTGAATCTCTGGCATCTCCTTTTCAAACTTAGTAGGTGCTGTGGCGTCGTGGTGTTATCCAGCTGACCCGTGGTGTCAAGAGCTCAGTGTGGTCAGGGTTCGAGCCCAGCCACGGTAGCGTCACAGCCAGGGTCGAGGTCTCGATTAGTTAACCTACTACTGAGATCCTAGCGACTGGCGCTAAAACACCATTTCACCTTCACCTTCACCTAACTCAAATAATTCTGCAGCAGATCAGTTGTACTCAGTTTCTTGATGAACTTAGCAGCGGCTTTGAATGTTTTTCCATTATCTGAGACTATAAGGGTGGGTGTGCCCCTTCTAGCTGAAAGACGTCTTAAACAATTTAAGAAGGTAGCTGCATTTAGATTCTCAACAAGCTCAAGAGGAACTGCTTGTGTCACACAGCATGTGAACAAAGCAATATATGCCTTTTCCAGTTTTGCCTTCTTTCTTAATGTACAAGGGACCTGCAAAGTCCACTGCAACCTTGCTAAAGGGCAGGGCCTGAAAAAACTCTAAAGTTTGGCAAGGGTGCTATTGGGGGTGAACCAAAGGACTTTCCCTCTAATTTCTTACAGATAAAGCAATTCTTGATAACCTTCTTGACATACTGTCTACCTTGAGTAACCCAAAAGCGAGATCTTAGTTCTGCCAGAGTACCTTTCACTTTGCAGTGGAACAATTGCTCATGAAAATACATAATAACCAAATTTGTGACATGATTATCCTTAGGTAGAATAATTGCAAACTTTGCATTTATATTAAATTCAGAATATTGCAGTCTTCCTCTGCAGATTAAGATGCCGTCATGATCAACAATGCCTAAGCTATCTTTCACTTTGTTAAAACTTTCATGCAATTGCAGAGAAATCTGAGAATCCTTAATCCAAGTCTCCTCGGCCTCTTTTAGCTCTTCTGCACTCAAAGCTAATATGCTACGTTTCTCTTTCTTAAACCTAGCATTATTTATAAACTTCTTCAGATATGCAGTTACTCTTAGAAGTTTACTGAGGGTACTGAATCTCTTTATATCAATTACATTACTTGCTCTCAATCTCCCTTCAGTAGCTGTCAACATTACACATGCTTTCCTTCTTTCTTCGGCTGTATCTACAGATTCTTCTCCTAAAAATTTGCTCCGCCATGCACTTTCCCCCTCTCTTAACCATCTTGGACCTTCCCACCATAATGCATTCTCTTTCAATTCACATGCACTAGAGCCTCTCGATCCAATATCTGCAGGGTTATCCACCCCTGCAACATGTCCCCATTCCTCTTTGCGAGTTAGTCTCAGGATCTCATTTAAATGATGTTGCACAAAGTTCTTTCATTAGCCTTGGTTATAAATCCAGAATAAGGCAGTTTAACTGTCAGTAGGTTGCAAAGCGAAGGATCTGGCCCACGCGGGTTCTAGCCCAGTGATATCATCAGTGACATCATCAGGTTGCGCTATAGTGCGACGGTTTAATCTAACGCAATGGTTTCTCCAGCCTCGTATTCAAGAGTTCTTGCAGTGTAACACAGATGTTAAATAATAGGTTCAATAATTCAATTCGACAACAACTCAATTTACAACTCAATTCAATTCAATTCAATTTACAATTTAATAATTCAATTCGACAACAACTCAATTTACATCTCAATTCAATTCAATTCACAATTAAATAATTCAATTCGGGTCAACAACTCAGTTCAATAATTCAATTTCGTTTTAAATGTGGAGAATGATTCCTAAGATTTCAATTCGTTTTAATAGATATATGGGATATTATATCGAAAATGTTTAAAGTCTAACTGATCACATTAATTTCGAAGGCAATTAGACAGGTCACTGCATTATGAGTTGTTTTCAAAGTAACTTAGATCCTAGTCAAACATTGTTTTTCAAACATTTGCTTAGTCTAAAATAATGTTGCTTCTGTCAACTATTATAAGTATTAGATATATAGACTGAATTATTATTCTAAAGAAGCAATTTTGTTCGATGATGGTACAACAACATTCGAAAGAGAGTTTGTACCATGTGTTGAACACCAGCATAATTTATACTCATTTAAATACACTTATAAGACTTGAAAGATCTTCTCATATAAATATTCTCTTTATTATTAGATTGCTGCTACTCAAACACCAACGCAATCTTCAGAACCTGTGATTGTACAACCTTCAGAATCTACGTTAGCACAACCTACAATGGTGCGTGTTGTAATGATGCAAACAGCACTTCAAGAGATAACAGACAGAGCATTCAACACTCCCGATGATGATGTCGATGTATGTATCAGAGATTATGGGCTTGTCGCTGATTATGATAGTGAAGATAGTGGTTATGATAGTGATGGTATTTCTGAAGAGAGCTACGATGCATTAGTTCAACAGCCTTATAATATGCTAGAAGAAGAGGGCAATCCTTTTATGGAGAGAATAATGAGGTTTGCATATGAAAGTAATGAGAACCTTGGATTCTTAATTTGTATGATTGAATTTAACCCTATTTGGTATGGGCTATTTTTTGCCTCCTTAGTTATCTCAGCTGCTATTTGTCTTATTGAGATGAAACTTAGTAGACATGTGCAAGTACCCAATTGCAACTAATTAACACTATTGTTTGCTAGTTAGTCACGTGAAACGTTGCCTAGCGACCGTTTAGAGTGTGAAGTTATGACTATTTCATCTACGTTGCCGAAAATCAAGCTAAATCGGACTAAAATAGGTAAAAGGCACTGTAAATGTTAAAATCTCTATAGAAAGTAAACTTTTTCCATCATTTAAGCTAATTATCAGCTAATTGCTGTTTCTTGTCAACGTTTATAAGCGTTTATGATGAGGAAAATATTTTTTGCTTACTCAGCATTTTGGAAAACGTATATAACAAGCTTTATTTTCAGTAAAAATCTTCAAAAGCATAGTTTACACTGCGTTATGCATGACTCAATCCAAAAATTTAAAAAAATTGCTAATTAGGCTAATTAACAACATTAATAAAATTGATCACGTGAGAATTGACAAAATTTGCCAACAATATCAAAAACATTCAAATGATATATCAAATGATAGCTCTCGCCAAGAGAAGTCCAACCATATATATTTCTTTTATATGTGATAATTATAAGGTTTGCATATGAAAGTAATGAGCCTACACTGTCCCGTTCGTTATATAGCTCTAGGATAGGCATAATCTGTCGGTCGTCAACTGTATGTTTGGGGGGAAGGGGGGTGTAATGCTAGAAAAGCGACATTGAAAGGAAAGTGAACGGCTTTTTCTCCAAAAATCTTGAAATTTTCTGTTTGTGTCAACAGGTTTCGGCGAGGATTGAATCCTCGCCGAAACTCTTGACACATGTTACAAAAAATTGGAATGCCAACGAACGACTGACAGTCCCAGCTCCCCCTCCCCCCAATCCAATGTCGGTACAGTTTGTAAAGTGCCAGGAGTCATAGTTATCAATTCCCAACATTGAATTTGGGGGGAAAGGGGGGTGTAATGCTAGAAAAGCGACATTGAAAGGAAAGTGAACGGCTTTTTCTCCAAAAATCTTGAAATTTTCTGTTTGTGTCAACAGGTTTCGGCGAGGATTGTAGTTCCATTAGCAGTAGTCGAATTCAGCTGACAGTTTATTATGGGGTGCCATGGCCGCAAAAATTATTAAAAATTTATTATTATGCACAGTTTTTCATTATAATGCATAGTTTTTCGTTATTATACACACTTTTTCATTATTATACACACTTTTCATTATTATGCATAGTTTTCATTATTGCGCATAGTTTTTCATTATTATACACACTTTTTCATTATTATACACACTTTTCATTATTATGCACACTTTTTATTAATATGCATAGTTTTTCATTGTTATGCACACTTTTTCATTATTATGCACCGTTTTTCATTATTATTTACACATGTCATTATTATTCAGCAATGAGCACATGGAACCAATGCTCAATATGTTTAGTAAAATCAAAATGGCGTCTGGTGGAGGAGATAATAGCGGGAGCAAAGTTTGAAGAAGTTGAAGACCTTTTAGCGCGAGCAATGAGGGCTGTCCAGAGCATAGCACCGTCGCCTAATACAACACAGTATGTAGGGCCATCTTCGTCAGTACATTTTCTTCGGGGCTTAATACCACCAGGCATTCTCCAGCGGCTGCCGCTGGGCCTAGCCTTCTTGGCGGTGTCTCCACTCCCGCATCCAGTAGGCCAGTTGTGAATGCTGAAATGCAGCGCCTTTTCCCACATCTGTATAGCACTAGCAGTTCTGGGAAGAGAAGTCCAGCATCAAGCTACTCAGATTCCAATTCAGCAGGTAGTGATGCAATCAGAAATAGAAAGAGGCCGGCAAAGAAGACCAAATTGATGCCACCAAAGACAAAGCTGGTGACCAAAAAATTCTTCTGCTTAGCAGACAAAGACCAGCAGAAAGTGCCGTCAGAGCAGGAGAAATGGAATTTGTTTGTGAACGATCTTGGTGAAAAGAAAGTGTCATTGCCCTGTAATGGGTCTGCAGTGGATCTACAAGGCTTATTAATTGAGTCAGGAGGTGGGTTTGAATTTATGTATGTCGACGCAGGAAAGCGAGACTTGATCATTATCCCACCTGGGCCAAGAGGATACTCTGTTGAATATATTACTAATTTCATCGGCCAAGGAAAAGTTTATCTTCGGCCAATTCAGAGCTCGCTCATTCTAATACGAAATGATTTGGGGAATACCACTATGAATGGAGAAAAATCAGTACCAGAAGAACTGTGCCATAAATGCTGGGAGTTGATTCCACTGAGTGAGCTGCGGAATCATATAATGGTGAGTTAGCTGATACCTCCAATTTTCCAAAATTGATTACACTCATGTTTTATAAGGAACTTACTAAATTTCTGTACCAAGGTTCCATAGCTTTCACCCGAATTGGTATGGCAAGTTTCTTAGCAAGTATCCAGCTTGAAAACCTATTTTTTTTAATTCTGTCTTCAAATGCCCATCCCGTGCAAATTATTCCATAAGGATCAGATGAAATACGTTAATAGGTAAAATAGGTAACAATTCTGTGCCTAATGGCAATTAGCTGTTTTCACAAATTTTCTATTAAAGGCAACATCAAAAGGTTCTTATAACTTTTTTGATCCCCACATAATCTCCTACCAAAGTTTCTTAAGTTTTGAAAATCTGTCCCCCCCTCCTTTAAGCTTTCTGAACTCTACTGAACCAGCCAGAAGTACCCCAGTTCAAACCATTTTGAAGGATTTCTCATTTACTCCAACCTGCACAGGTGACGTGGTTGGCAATACATCTGAAAGTGACTGTCACAGTAAGAGATGAATTAGCATGTTGTCTTTCTGCATATACACTCCCCTTCCAAAAGTATCCGGACGATTGAACAAAATGGCGCCAACGGCGGTCAAGGGCCTAAGAGCAAAAATTTTTGCAAAAATCGTCCGGATACTTTTGGAAGGGGAGTGTAGCTGCGACACAATTCTTTGAAGGCTATTCGTTGTGAAACAGCTACTGCAAAAACAGACATCACAACCTGCTTTTTTAACGGAAATCACATCCAAAAACGATTAAGAAACACAGTTTTCGATTGAATATATAAAGCTTTCAATTCCACACCACACACACACACTCGTTTCTCTTTGGAATTTTGCTAAACAATATTTCTCAATCTCGTAGGCCATGCTTGCATGAGACATTGAGTGATTCTGATCATGTATTGTGATTTTCATTTTGATTTACACTCACGGGTCACACGGGTAACACTACGGGTCACACCACGGGTCACACTTCGTGACGTCATTTTCCTATAGCACACTTTTTCATTATTATGCACCGTTTTTCATTATTATTTACACATGTCATTATTATTCAGCAATGAGCACATGGAACCAATGCTCAATATGTTTAGTAAAATCAAAATGGCGTCTGGTGGAGGAGATAATAGCGGAGCAAAGTTTGAAGAAGTTGAAGACCTTTAGCGCGAGCAATGAGGGCTGTCCAGAGCATAGCACCGTCGCCTAATACAACACAGTATGTAGGGCCATCTTCGTCAGTACATTTTTCTTCGGGCTTAATACCACCAGGCATTCTCCAGCGGCTGCCGCTGGGCCTAGCCTTCTTGGCGGTGTCTCCACTCCCGCATCCAGTAGGCCAGTTGTGAATGCTGAAATGCAGCGCCTTTTCCCACATCTGTATAGCACTAGCAGTTCTGGGAAGAGAAGTCCAGCATCAAGCTACTCAGATTCCAATTCAGCAGGTAGTGATGCAATCAGAAATAGAAAGAGGCCGGCAAAGAAGACCAAATTGATGCCACCAAAGACAAAGCTGGTGACCAAAAAATTCTTCTGCTTAGCAGACAAAGACCAGCAGAAAGTGCCGTCAGAGCAGGAGAAATGGAATTTGTTTGTGAACGATCTTGGTGAAAAGAAAGTGTCATTGCCCTGTAATGGGTCTGCAGTGGATCTACAAGGCTTATTAATTGAGTCAGGAGGTGGGTTTGAATTTATGTATGTCGACGCAGGAAAGCGAGACTTGATCATTATCCCACCTGGGCCAAGAGGATACTCTGTTGAATATATTACTAATTTCATCGGCCAAGGAAAAGTTTATCTTCGGCCAATTCAGAGCTCGCTCATTCTAATACGAAATGATTTGGGGAATACCACTATGAATGGAGAAAAATCAGTACCAGAAGAACTGTGCCATAAATGCTGGGAGTTGATTCCACTGAGTGAGCTGCGGAATCATATAATGGTGAGTTAGCTGATACCTCCAATTTTCCAAAATTGATTACACTCATGTTTTATAAGGAACTTACTAAATTTCTGTACCAAGGTTCCATAGCTTTCACCCGAATTGGTATGGCAAGTTTCTTAGCAAGTATCCAGCTTGAAAACCTATTTTTTTTAATTCTGTCTTCAAATGCCCATCCCGTGCAAATTATTCCATAAGGATCATATGAAATACGTTAATAGGTAAAATAGGTAACAATTCTGTGCCTAATGGCAATTAGCTGTTTTCACAAATTTTCTATTAAAGGCAACATCAAAAGGTTCTTATAACTTTTTGATCCCACATAATCTCCTACCAAAGTTTCTTAAGTTTTGAAAATCTGTCCCCCTCCTTTAAGCTTTCTGAACTCTACTGAACCAGCCAGAAGTACCCCAGTTCAAACCATTTTGAAGGATTTCTCATTTACTCCAACCTGCACAGGTGACGTGGTTGGCAATACATCTGAAAGTGACTGTCACAGTAAGAGATGAATTAGCATGTTGTCTTTCTGCATATACACTCCCTTCCAAAAGTATCCGGACGATTGAACAAAATGGCCGCCAACGGCGGTCAAGGGGCCTAAGAGCAAAAATTTTTGCAAAAATCGTCCGGATACTTTTGGAAGGGGAGTGTAGCTGCGACACAATTCTTTGAAGGCTATTCGTTGTGAAACAGCTACTGCAAAAACAGACATCACAACCTGCTTTTTAACGGAAATCACATCCAAAACGATTAAGAAACACAGTTTTCGATTGAATATATAAAGCTTTCAATTCCACACCACACACACACACTCGTTTCTCTTTGGAATTTTGCTAAACAATATTTCTCAATCTCGTAGGCCATGCTTGCATGAGACATTGAGTGATTCTGATCATGTATTGTGATTTTCATTTTGATTTACACTCACGGGTCACACGGGTAACACTACGGGTCACACCACGGGTCACACTTCGTGACGTCATTTTCCTATAGAGATTCTTAACACTTTCAACGGGTCACACGAGTAACACCCTTTTATTTAAAATATACTCTATATTATTTTATAAATTGATCGTTACCCGTGTGACCCGTGATTTCTCTGTATAATTCCTATAGAAAATGATGTTTCTTTGGTGTGACCCGTGGTGTGACCCGTGGTGTGACCCGTGTGACCCGTCATAAGAATTTACCTAGTAGTTTCGTTTCAGCAATGCGTTGAGCATTTTCATTTCATATACATATTTTATCTTGTTCTGTTGTTGTTTTTAGATTTACATTTTAATACTTAAGACGTTCACCGTTGCCTTTAATTATCATTTTCATACTTTTTGAAAGAGAAGATATTGTTTAAACTTGAATGCAAAGACCGTATCCCCAAAATATGCAAAACTCCATCTGCTTTACGTAGTTATTAACTGACGTAATAAAGGACTTAAAACAAACATTGCATCACATTTAAATACCCTCATATATTCCATGAATCGAAAAAGCAAAAAATTTTAGACCTCCACTACTTGTAGATTATTTTCACATCAAATTTCACATAATACTTTTTTTGCAATCAAAGACAATCCTCGCCGAAACTCTTGACACATGTTACAAAAAATTGGAATGCCAACGAACGACTGACAGTCCCAGCTCCCCCTCCCCCCAATCCAATGTTGGTACAGTTTGTAAAGTGCCAGCAGTCATAGTTATCAATTCCCAACATTGAATTTGGGGGGAAGGGGGGTGTAATGCTAGAAAACCGACATTGAAAGGAAAGTGAACGGCTTTTTCTCCAAAAATCTTGAAATTTTCGGTTTGTGTCAACAGGTTTCGGCGAGGATTGTCTGAGTTGTTTGTTTTCTAAAGTTGCTAGAAATGAGTTAATGTTGACTTGACTTGGGTAATTTGATAGCTCTGATTTCGAAAATATGACTAGTTTTTTTATAACTCTGACAGTTTTTACAATTTGACGTCATAATTACTTTTAAGAGTGGCACAGAAGCAAAATGTCCCGCATTGATGATGGTCGTGAACATAGTAAATAATAACTATATCTTTGCAATTTCAAAAGTAGAACCACTTAAAGAATCGTGTTGTATATTTTCAGCACGAGTAGGTAGCCAGCTCATCACTGTAGTCATTGCAGCGCGTTACTGAGCGAAGGAAAATGCAAGACATTACACGGTGTCACAGTAAGAGATGAATTAGCATGTTGTCTTTCTGCATATACACTCCCCTTCCAAAAGTATCCGGACGATTGAACAAAATGGCGGCCAACAGCGGTCAAGGGGCCTAAGAGCAAACATTTTTGCAAAAATCGTCCGGATACTTTTGGAAGGGGTGAAGCTTCTGTTCTAATTCTTTGAAGGCTATTCGTTGTGAAACAGCTACTGCAAAACAGACATCACAACCTGCTTTTTAACGGAAATCACATCCAAAACGATTAAGAAACACAGTTTTCGATTGAATATATAAAGCTTTCAATTCCACACACACACACACACTCGTTTCTCTTTGGAATTTTGCTAAACAATATTTCTCAATCTCGTAGGCCATGCTTGCATGAGACATTGAGTGATTCTGATCATGTATTGTGATTTTCATTTTGATTTACACTCACGGGTCACACGGGTAACACTACGGGTCACACCACGGGTCACACTTCGTGACGTCATTTTCCTATAGAGATTCTTAACACTTTCAACGGGTCACACGAGTAACACCCTTTTATTTAAAATATACTCTATATTATTTTATAAATTGATCGTTACCCGTGTGACCCGTGATTTCTCTGTATAATTCCTATAGAAAATGATGTTTCTTTGGTGTGACCCGTGGTGTGACCCGTGTGACCCGTCATAAGAATTTACCTAGTAGTTTCGTTTCAGAAATGCGTTGAGCATTTTCATTTCATATACATATTTTATCTTGTTCTGTTGTTGTTTTTAGATTTACAATTTAATACTTAAGACGTTCACCGTTGCCTTTAATTATCATTTTCATACTTTTTGAAAGAGAAGATATTGTTTAAACTTGAATGCAAAGACCGTATCCCCAAAATATGCAAAACTCCATCTGCTTTACGTAGTTATTAACTGACGTAATAAAGGACTTAAAACAAACATTGCATCACATTTAAATACCCTCATATATTCCATGAATCGAAAAAGCAAAAAATTTTAGACCTCCACTACTTGTAGATTATTTTCACATCAAATTTCACATAATACTTTTTTTGCAATCAAAGACAATCCTCGCCGAAACTCTTGACACATGTTACAAAAAATTGGAATGCCAACGAACGACTGACAGTCCCAGCTCCCCCTCCCCCCAATCCAATGTCGGTACAGTTTGTAAAGTGCCAGGAGTCATAGTTATCAATTCCCAACATTGAATTTGGGGGGAAAGGGGGGTGTAATGCTAGAAAAGCGACATTGAAAGGAAAGTGAACGGCTTTTTCTCCAAAAATCTTGAAATTTTCTGTTTGTGTCAACAGGTTTCGGCGAGGATTGTAGTTCCATTAGCAGTAGTCGAATTCAGCTGACAGTTTATTATGGGGTGCCATGGCCGCCAAAATTATTAAAAATTTATTATTATGCACAGTTTTTCATTATTATACACACTTTTCATTATTATGCATAGTTTTCATTATTGCGCATAGTTTTTCATTATTATACACACTTTTTCATTATTATACACACTTTTCATTATTATGCACACTTTTTATTAATATGCATAGTTTTTCATTGTTATGCACACTTTTTCATTATTATGCACCGTTTTTCATTATTATTTACACATGTCATTATTATTCAGCAATGAGCACATGGAACCAATGCTCAATATGTTTAGTAAAATCAAAATGGCGTCTGGTGGAGGAGATAATAGCGGAGCAAAGTTTGAAGAAGTTGAAGACCTTTAGCGCGAGCAATGAGGGCTGTCCAGAGCATAGCACCGTCGCCTAATACAACACAGTATGTAGGGCCATCTTCGTCAGTACATTTTTCTTCGGGGCTTAATACCACCAGGCATTCTCCAGCGGCTGCCGCTGGGCCTAGCCTTCTTGGCGGTGTCTCCACTCCCGCATCCAGTAGGCCAGTTGTGAATGCTGAAATGCAGCGCCTTTTCCCACATCTGTATAGCACTAGCAGTTCTGGGAAGAGAAGTCCAGCATCAAGCTACTCAGATTCCAATTCAGCAGGTAGTGATGCAATCAGAAATAGAAAGAGGCCGGCAAAGAAGACCAAATTGATGCCACCAAAGACAAAGCTGGTGACCAAAAAATTCTTCTGCTTAGCAGACAAAGACCAGCAGAAAGTGCCGTCAGAGCAGGAGAAATGGAATTTGTTTGTGAACGATCTTGGTGAAAAGAAAGTGTCATTGCCCTGTAATGGGTCTGCAGTGGATCTACAAGGCTTATTAATGGAGTCAGGAGGTGGGTTTGAATTTATGTATGTCGATGAGGAAAGCGAGACTTGATCATTATCCCACCTGGGCCAAGAGGATACTCTGTTGAATATATTACTAATTTCATCGGCCAAGGAAAAGTTTATCTTCGGCCAATTCAGAGCTCGCTCATTCTAATACGAAATGATTTGGGGAATACCACTATGAATGGAGAAAAATCAGTACCAGAAGAACTGTGCCATAAATGCTGGGAGTTGATTCCACTGAGTGAGCTGCGGAATCATATAATGGTGAGTTAGCTGATACCTCCAATTTTCCAAAATTGATTACACTCATGTTTTATAAGGAACTTACTAAATTTCTGTACCAAGGTTCCATAGCTTTCACCCGAATTGGTATGGCAAGTTTCTTAGCAAGTATCCAGCTTGAAAACCTATTTTTTTTAATTCTGTCTTCAAATGCCCATCCCGTGCAAATTATTCCATAAGGATCAGATGAAATACGTTAATAGGTAAAATAGGTAACAATTCTGTGCCTAATGGCAATTAGCTGTTTTCACAAATTTTCTATTAAAGGCAACATCAAAAGGTTCTTATAACTTTTTGATCCCACATAATCTCCTACCAAAGTTTCTTAAGTTTTGAAAATCTGTCCCCCTCCTTTAAGCTTTCTGAACTCTACTGAACCAGCCAGAAGTACCCCAGTTCAAACCATTTTGAAGGATTTCTCATTTACTCCAACCTGCACAGGTGACGTGGTTGGCAATACATCTGAAAGTGACTGTCACAGTAAGAGATGAATTAGCATGTTGTCTTTCTGCATATACACTCCCCTTCCAAAAGTATCCGGACGATTGAACAAAATGGCCGCCAACGGCGTCAAGGGCCTAAGAGCAAAATTTTGCAAAAATCGTCCGGATACTTTTGGAAGAGTGAAGCTGCGACACAATTCTTTGAAGGCTATTCGTTGTGAAACAGCTACTGCAAAAACAGACATCACAACCTGCTTTTTTAACGGAAATCACATCCAAAAACGATTAAGAAACACAGTTTTCGATTGAATATATAAAGCTTTCAATTCCACACCACACACACACACTCGTTTCTCTTTGGAATTTTGCTAAACAATATTTCTCAATCTCGTAGGCCATGCTTGCATGAGACATTGAGTGATTCTGATCATGTATTGTGATTTTCATTTTGATTTACACTCACGGGTCACACGGGTAACACTACGGGTCACACCACGGGTCACACTTCGTGACGTCATTTTCCTATAGCACACTTTTTCATTATTATGCACCGTTTTTCATTATTATTTACACATGTCATTATTATTCAGCAATGAGCACATGGAACCAATGCTCAATATGTTTAGTAAAATCAAAATGGCGTCTGGTGGAGGAGATAATAGCGGGAGCAAAGTTTGAAGAAGTTGAAGACCTTTTAGCGCGAGCAATGAGGGCTGTCCAGAGCATAGCACCGTCGCCTAATACAACACAGTATGTAGGGCCATCTTCGTCAGTACATTTTTCTTCGGGGCTTAATACCACCAGGCATTCTCCAGCGGCTGCCGCTGGGCCTAGCCTTCTTGGCGGTGTCTCCACTCCCGCATCCAGTAGGCCAGTTGTGAATGCTGAAATGCAGCGCCTTTTCCCACATCTGTATAGCACTAGCAGTTCTGGGAAGAGAAGTCCAGCATCAAGCTACTCAGATTCCAATTCAGCAGGTAGTGATGCAATCAGAAATAGAAAGAGGCCGGCAAAGAAGACCAAATTGATGCCACCAAAGACAAAGCTGGTGACCAAAAAATTCTTCTGCTTAGCAGACAAAGACCAGCAGAAAGTGCCGTCAGAGCAGGAGAAATGGAATTTGTTTGTGAACGATCTTGGTGAAAAGAAAGTGTCATTGCCCTGTAATGGGTCTGCAGTGGATCTACAAGGCTTATTAATTGAGTCAGGAGGTGGGTTTGAATTTATGTATGTCGGCGCAGGAAAGCGAGACTTGATCATTATCCCACCTGGGCCAAGAGGATACTCTGTTGAATATATTACTAATTTCATCGGCCAAGGAAAAGTTTATCTTCGCCAATTCAGAGCTCGCTCATTCTAATACGAAATGATTTGGGGAATACCACTATGAATGGAGAAAAATCAGTACCAGAAGAACTGTGCCATAAATGCTGGGAGTTGATTCCACTGAGTGAGCTGCGGAATCATATAATGGTGAGTTAGCTGATACCTCCAATTTTCCAAAATTGATTACACTCATGTTTTATAAGGAACTTACTAAATTTCTGTACCAAGGTTCCATAGCTTTCACCCGAATTGGTATGGCAAGTTTCTTAGCAAGTATCCAGCTTGAAAACCTATTTTTTTTAATTCTGTCTTCAAATGCCCATCCCGTGCAAATTATTCCATAAGGATCAGATGAAATACGTTAATAGGTAAAATAGGTAACAATTCTGTGCCTAATGGCAATTAGCTGTTTTCACAAATTTTCTATTAAAGGCAACATCAAAAGGTTCTTATAACTTTTTTGATCCCCACATAATCTCCTACCAAAGTTTCTTAAGTTTTGAAAATCTGTCCCCCCCTCCTTTAAGCTTTCTGAACTCTACTGAACCAGCCAGAAGTACCCCAGTTCAAACCATTTTGAAGGATTTCTCATTTACTCCAACCTGCACAGGTGACGTGGTTGGCAATACATCTGAAAGTGACTGTCACAGTAAGAGATGAATTAGCATGTTGTCTTTCTGCATATACACTCCCCTTCCAAAAGTATCCGGACGATTGAACAAAATGGCCGCCAACGGCGGTCAAGGGGCCTAAGAGCAAAAATTTTTGCAAAAATCGTCCGGATACTTTTGGAAGGGGAGTGTAGCTGCGACACAATTCTTTGAAGGCTATTCGTTGTGAAACAGCTACTGCAAAAACAGACATCACAACCTGCTTTTTTAACGGAAATCACATCCAAAAACGATTAAGAAACACAGTTTTCGATTGAATATATAAAGCTTTCAATTCCACACCACACACACACACTCGTTTCTCTTTGGAATTTTGCTAAACAATATTTCTCAATCTCGTAGGCCATGCTTGCATGAGACATTGAGTGATTCTGATCATGTATTGTGATTTTCATTTTGATTTACACTCACGGGTCACACGGGTAACACTACGGGTCACACCACGGGTCACACTTCGTGACGTCATTTTCCTATAGCACACTTTTTCATTATTATGCACCGTTTTTCATTATTATTTACACATGTCATTATTATTCAGCAATGAGCACATGGAACCAATGCTCAATATGTTTAGTAAAATCAAAATGGCGTCTGGTGGAGGAGATAATAGCGGAGCAAAGTTTGAAGAAGTTGAAGACCTTTTAAGCGCGAGCAATGAGGGCTGTCCAGAGCATAGCACCGTCGCCTAATACAACACAGTATGTAGGGCCATCTTCGTCAGTACATTTTCTTCGGGCTTAATACCACCAGGCATTCTCCAGCGGCTGCCGCTGGGCCTAGCCTTCTTGGCGGTGTCTCCACTCCCGCATCCAGTAGGCCAGTTGTGAATGCTGAAATGCAGCGCCTTTTCCCACATCTGTATAGCACTAGCAGTTCTGGGAAGAGAAGTCCAGCATCAAGCTACTCAGATTCCAATTCAGCAGGTAGTGATGCAATCAGAAATAGAAAGAGGCCGGCAAAGAAGACCAAATTGATGCCACCAAAGACAAAGCTGGTGACCAAAAAATTCTTCTGCTTAGCAGACAAAGACCAGCAGAAAGTGCCGTCAGAGCAGGAGAAATGGAATTTGTTTGTGAACGATCTTGGTGAAAAGAAAGTGTCATTGCCCTGTAATGGGTCTGCAGTGGATCTACAAGGCTTATTAATTGAGTCAGGAGGTGGGTTTGAATTTATGTATGTCGACGCAGGAAAGCGAGACTTGATCATTATCCCACCTGGGCCAAGAGGATACTCTGTTGAATATATTACTAATTTCATCGGCCAAGGAAAAGTTTATCTTCGGCCAATTCAGAGCTCGCTCATTCTAATACGAAATGATTTGGGGAATACCACTATGAATGGAGAAAAATCAGTACCAGAAGAACTGTGCCATAAATGCTGGGAGTTGATTCCACTGAGTGAGCTGGAATCATATAATGGTGAGTTAGCTGATACCTCCAATTTTCCAAAATTGATTACACTCATGTTTTATAAGGAACTTACTAAATTTCTGTACCAAGGTTCCATAGCTTTCACCCGAATTGGTATGGCAAGTTTCTTAGCAAGTATCCAGCTTGAAAACCTATTTTTTAATTCTGTCTTCAAATGCCCATCCGTGCAAATTATTCCATAAGGATCAGATGAAATACGTTAATAGGTAAAATAGGTAACAATTCTGTGCCTAATGGCAATTAGCTGTTTTCACAAATTTTCTATTAAAGGCAACATCAAAAGGTTCTTATAACTTTTTTGATCCCCACATAATCTCCTACCAAAGTTTCTTAAGTTTTGAAAATCTGTCCCCCCCTCCTTTAAGCTTTCTGAACTCTACTGAACCAGCCAGAAGTACCCCAGTTCAAACCATTTTGAAGGATTTCTCATTTACTCCAACCTGCACAGGTGACGTGGTTGGCAATACATCTGAAAGTGACTGTTTAGCATTGAATTCTCTAGGTGTGCTGGGTAACGCAAGACAACATGCAAGGGTTTCATGCCCCACTTGCAATTTAATGTTTGCTTCCAATGAGATAGAAGAGCATGCAGACCTATGTTGTGAGCAGAGCTGTACAACTGAAAGACAAGCATTCGGAAATTTAATGTGCACAGTAGATGAATTTCCTACTGAAGATCTAGAAGGATTATATGTACACACAGAAGAAGGTATCTCTAAGGACATAGAAGAAATTATGAAATATGTTGGTAGTTTGGTCAAATCAAAACAATCAAGAATAGATATAAGAAAATTCATTTGGGCTGACTACCTTGATGCCTGAGAACTCTATCAAACTTGTATTTATTGGCGAAGCAGCAGTTGACACAGGTGGTCTGAGGAGGGAATTTTTCACAGGTTAGATTTTGCACATTTTACTTGGACTTGCTGTGCATTGCCCTTTGGTAATCAGAAGTTTTTACATTTTACGTCTGTCAGTTACTTTGTTTTAATCAAAAGACAATGAATCTATTGCTGAAGGGTGTAACTTTTTATTGCGCTTTTATTTTAAATTTCAAAAGAATCTCTTCTCCCCTCTCACTTCTATGTTTCAAAACTCCCATTGATTTATTTTCACCATCACCCAATCAAAAATAGCGTCAACAACTGTTTATCAATTTTCCCACCAAAGTTATGTTGTCATGAGCTGTCTACAAAAGCTATGAACATTTTAGTCTGGGCTAGCCCAGACAGCTTTGCAACCGGCCCCCATTTTGGATCTTTGCCATATATTTGATGTATTGTCTGTTTGTCTGTTTCCCAGGAGTTACTAGATTATATTCTGAAGCCCTTGCAATAAATTTGATCTCACACAAGATACTTTCAAATTCTTTTTCAGAAATATTTCAAGATATGCAAAGGAGATTATTTGTGGCTGATGGAAATGGATATGAACCCATTGCAACTACTATTGCTCTTGCAGATAACTGCTTTAGAATTGCCGGGCAGTTAATGTCAAGTTCATTTGCCCAGGAAGGTCCACAAACCAATTTTTTGAGCAGTTGGGCATTTGACTACATAAGCAATGGTATTGAAGGAATACTGTTAGACATTGAAGATGTCGGCGTGGACAGATGTTGCAAAAAAGGTAAGTTTGTTTAAATTTTTGATAGCTAGCTTTCATGTACTGTTACAAATTAAGTATAACTGCAATTTATCTGATAAATACTTGGCTTTATTAAAGTCAACATTGATGCTTTGCAGTCACAACCATGGGTTTCTGCTAAGCAAAAATCTCCGCGCAATGTGTTTAGCAAGCAATTGTGTAAATCTTTGAATTTAATACCTATGGACGATAATGAAGGATGAAATGTTTTTTGAAAAATATTGCATTTAAATCCAGTCAAATTTCAAAATTCAATGGGAAAAATGAAAACCTTGTTGGAAGCCTTGATCTTGACTGCGAGTCTTGCAATTGTTATGACTTCAACAGTTAAGTTTATTTTACATTTGCTCTGAATTTTTCACTTAGATTTCCGAAGCCTCCACTGATGAGGAATTCCAGCTTGATTTGCTGATGGATGATGTCATTGATGTTCTCAGCGAGATTGGCTATAGAGGGGTCCCCCCGAGGGAAAAATTGGATTCAAAAGAGAAGATCCTAAGGTATTTCATGGTATTTCCCTTGATAATCATTATCTTAATATTCATTTTTAAGGAAAATAAAGTATTGATGAGCAACAACTGAATATCAAACATTTGCTCTAATGTTTTTCCAGGTCAATGTACATAAAGAAGTGTATTGAACCAAAACTGCCTATGCTAGATCAATTATCAGATGGTTTGCAGCTCTTTGACGTGTTGAAGATGATACGTACGTGCAAGGAGCAAATGAGACTGCCGATTACAGGGTCGAAATAACGCCTGATGTACTACTTGAAATCATGAATGCTACGTTTTTGCATAACGAACAGTTGAAAGACCTCGAGACCCAAACTGACAAGGTTTTCTGTGATTTCATCCAATTACTTCACTACGGTGGTAATGTCTTTATTTTTCTTTTTTTACTATTAGATAGTTACTATACTTTTTGCAATATAGAATTTATGAATATGGCTCAAGATACTCTAAGCGTATGCAATAACTTACATGAATAACTTGCAATATATTTGTAATTTGCAAATATAAGTAATAAGCAAATATAAGTAATCATGATACCCCATGTGCCTTCCGGGTTATCACCCACTAGCTTTGTAGGAGCTTCTAAATTTGAGCGCCAATCACCTCTGTTATGTATATCTTGCGAAAACTTTAATTTCATGCTGAAGGAAGTATAAGTGGGCTTGGAGTCTATCAACTCTCGTTCTTTCTTGTACTCCTGTACATTAATGCTAAATCAATAGCATTTACATCTTAGGCCTTCAATATTGTGAATTTGCTGTTGAAGATATCATGAAGTTCATAACAGGATGTATGCTGTTCCTTGCATTAGGCTTTCCAAACAAGATAACCGTTTCATTTCGACATGGTTGTAAAGAAAAATGTAAATGCCGCCCAACAGCTTCGACATGCGACCTTGAGCTAAGGTTACCAGTACATATCAAGACCTTAGATGACATGTCCGAGACAGGCATTGGGATGTTGAAGGAGGGACTTGGATTCAGTCTAATCTGAATTGCCATCCTACACTTTATTTCTGTTTGTTACTTTCAATATTGATTGTTATGTTAAAACTATCTTCCAATAGTGGAGGTGAACTTCTTTCTGGCAAGGTCGTGATAGCTATGCAGTCTGACTGAAGCTCCTATATGTATTTTTTATATTCAGTGGAAATCATGGTTTTTTGTGATTTTCATTTCGACTCTTATTGTAGGCAGGGTTTTCGATTTCATAACCCGAAAGGTTTCTATTAAGTAGTAATTTCCTATTTGCTTTTCAAACTACAGTGTGACTCAGAAAGATTTACCACTGTTAGCAGAGCTATATTTTAACCCAAGTTATGCTCACAATCAAGGTTCTTTCTATCATTGTACGGCCGAAAAGCAGACTTAGATTCTGAGCAAACTTAGGTTATCCTTCTCAGGAATCTCTTTGACAATCATTTTATTTGCCAAGATACAAAAATCTATTTTCTCAAGAGCTCAATTCTAACGCATCTAAATTGCCATCATTCCAGGCTGTGATATTCTTAAATCTGCTAAGCCGAAATCAAGAATGAAGAATCAAGAAAATCTGTTTTTAATTGCTGCTTGTGCAGAAATTCATTTCGGACTTGTCGAAAATGAAGCGAGAGTTTAATTTGCCCTACATTTACTATTTCATCGAATCAGTGTCTGGATTAGTCATACACCGAATCGGTGTAGGAAGCTAAGCTGAATTTCATAAGTAAGGTGTTTTCATGTTTGCAGATTAAGTTCCATAGAAGTACCCTAGAGATGTGTATAATATCCTGAAATTTAAGTCAGCCGTTTCGCTGTTTGATGATATAAGCAACCGTCATCACGAACTTTATTTATCTTAAAGTATAGCTCGGCAAGCAGTAGGTCATCTTTCTGAGTCACCCGGTATTAGAAAATTAGCTTTGCTTAAGGGAAGTGTTCTTTAACTATTCCATTGCAATGCTAGTAATTTATGGAATGTATTCATGGATGTTATGTTTTTAACTATTTTTATTCATTTGTTGTGCGTACAAACTCTTTTGTTTCTCTGTATAGCGTGACTTTATCTTCAGCTCTCAAGGATTGTCTTAAGATTGTGGTCCTTGTATTTAGATCACGGATCTGCTCATGTGTAATAGGCGATGGTGTATCAGGGACTTGTGCATTGACTTGCCTTTCTTCAATTGGAAATGCACCATCCCAGTCAATCCCATAATCATTATCAACTTGTTCTGGTGCCACATCACACATCAATAGATTACCTGCAATCCAAAGCTGAAGTGGAGTCTTGTTTTGTTAACTGCTTAGCGGATGCCATATCCAGGACGTCAACTATTCACTCAAGCAGTAGTTTATGTGTCCCAAGAATGTGTAGTGCAGACACCAAACATCAGTTTCTGCAATGGGGTCTAGAATACCAACTTCTTCCATGAGAGAGAAAAGCCCATGAAAAACACTTGCCACATCTTTGTAAACATCGCGCAAGAGGCGCTCGATTCTTTGATTATGTACGCTCCGTCCAACTAATGCTGATCCTCTGCCTGGTCCCCGCTTTTCAATCATGTACTGTACAAGATCAACATTCTCACCTCCTTGATCGCACCGTGTTCGCCAAGGCATACCCCATTTTTCAATAGCTTCTATGAAATTAGAAAAAACTGTCTGTGCACGATTGTTTGAACTGCATTTTAAAAACACAGGGATTCTGCTATAGCCATCTATACAACCATGTATCACAAACCGCCATTTTATAAGTTTATTGTGCCCATCAAAGTGCCACAACACCAGTGGTCTTGTTACGCTGTATACTCGACGATGCACTGCACGACATCTACGAGCAACAACTCCAATCGGATCAATTCTAACTAGAGCCTGACGTACTCTCTCTCGTTGAGCAAATGTTCCTCTGCTTCTCAGATATCCAACTAATAATTTTGAACCGCAACTTGGATTCATCTCTTTGATTTCTTGGACCATTTCATCTAGAGATTCGTTGCTGATGTTGCTGAACCGACTATGTACTGTGAGGCCGAACTCTTGCATTCTTCGCTCCACAGTGCGTTCGCTAACATGTAACAGCGATGCAGCTGCTTGGACTTTAAAACCAACTTGTAGAAATATCTGTAATTGTTCTATTGTGATGTCATATTTTGGCCTCCCAGCTCCTTCCGACTGCAACTTTGGGGGGCATTTACTGTTTGTCTTTTGCTCTAAAATTCTCCTCCCAGAATATAGTGATGCTAAAGCCTCCTCTGGCACACATGTTAAAGAGTCTAAATACACCAAATACCCTTGTACTGCGACTAACTCTTCCAATACGATCGAAACTTCCCCCATTCTTGCTAAAGTTCTTAGACTTTCAAGTTTATCGATTATAAGGCATTTGAATTCGTTAAGATTCTCCATTTTCCTTCTGTACCTTATTGCAATCCGATGCCAGTTTACTCAGAGATAGCACATGCTCTGATCTGGTCTCTCCGTTCTGCATCAGTAAATTTTGACTTAAACTATGTGTAAAAACAAATCTATGAAAACTATGCATATTAATGAAAAGTGTGTATAATAATGAAAAAGTGTGTATAATAATGAAAAACTATGCATATTAATGAAAAGTGTGTATAATAATGAAAAAGTGTGTATAATAATGAAAAACTATGCATATTAATGAAAAGTGTGTATAATAATGAAAAAGTGTGTATAATAATGAAAAACTATGCACAATAATGAAAACTTTGCATAACAATGAAAAGTGTGTATAATAATGAATAAGTGTGTATAATAATGAAAAACTATGCATAATAATGAAAAACTATGCATAATAATAAATTTTTAATAATATTGGCGGCCATGGCACCCCATAGTTTATCAACTCAGGAATGTTTTTCAATTGCGCTTGAGGGAAATATTTGTTCAAGAAATCTTTCAAAACTACTGAAACTGCACCGGAGTCCTACAATGCTTCAAATTGAATTCTATGTGAGAAACATTTAACCACACAGTGTTTTTTCACAATGTTTACTATTTTCATGCTTTGTTTAGGCGTGATATGGCTAAGAAAATGATTTTCTTTCAAGAATTCGCTCTGTTGACTTTGATTTGAGAGTAATTTCAAAGCATTAGATAAAGTTTGATCATCTTTGCAATGTTGTCTTTGACAATAGTAATTACAATATACAATTTCTTACCTATGTAGAAACTTTACAATTTCTACACTGCAAATACACAAAAGGATTTTGTTTTTTCCCCAGAACTGACAATACTTGGGCTGTCTTTCTTCCTTGATCACTGATCCCCCCGGAAGCAACCGATTGGTGATTCCAAGTTATTCATTGGTTGGGACCGATATTGCTGCATTAAAAACAATGTCGACATGTATTACAAAGCCACTGGCTTGACAAGCCCTACAGCCATACTCATGAAAATTATTTGAAATTGGCAAAGTCCACGACCTTGGCCTTTGTAATTCGAAATCAAGGACCAAGAGTAAAGTTTTCGGATTGATATCAAAGGGCCTTGAAAACTATGTTTCAGTGAATTTTATTCGGATTTTACTTTAACTTTACTTTTTCTCATGTACTTGCACTTTTAAGCTGTTGTTGCAAGTTTGCGATTCTGTTTTGGATCTTTTCAACCTTTTGAGTTTGCTGTATTTTTTGCGGCTTATCCCTCTCAGGATTGATGACAAGAAACTCAGCTTGCGCAGCTGCAATCTTTGGACAATTCGTTGAAAAATTCCCTTTGGTTTTTTGCTCTGCTTGAGTTGTTGTCAACTCCTTGATGTTTTTCAACAATTCTTCGTCAGTGATGCCACTCTTTTTCAATGAAGATTTGTAATCAAGGACTTGTCGCAAAGGCCTGTTTCAACAGTTTTTAGATAGGTATTTTGAACAAGCTGACTGCTGTATTCATTAGCACATTTTTCTTGTAGCAACGTGAAGAAAACCTTATTACAGGCCTTAAGGCTCGTAGAACAAATTATTGTGGTGTTTCCTTGGTTTCTGAGTGCTTGTTACAAGGGGGTTATAAAGATCTGCTGCTATTTTTCCTATGAAAATACGTGCAGTATAGATCTTAGTTTCGAAAGTGAGCAGTCAGGCAGTGTTAAAACGTAATTGCAAAGGCTACTGTGAGGAGAAATTCACTTTATAACTGTGTCTACCATTACTCTTTTCACTTTATCCTTTCTCTACCCCAGAGTCAATTTGGTGTGTTAATGACACATACGTAATTTTATCTAACTGGTCTGGCTCCCCAATCTCACCTGCAATTTTAAATTCACACCATAGAAGCAAAGGCGGAGATTGCAAAGGTAGTTTGTCTGATTTATTAATCCTGACTACAGAAACGTAAGATTTTTGCTCATTGTGGTTTGACTGCTTTTTTGTTTTATTTGCGTTAAGTAAAGACTCAATTTTTTTTGTGAGAGCTTAAGTTCTTATAATTGACGATCTAAATTAACAACTGGGCGTACCTCTGGCGTTCTTCAGAGGGGACATATGAGTGATGAAAGCTACATCATCTTTCAGAAAAAAACTAAGTCAATATTACTTGGTGTAAATAGCAAAATGTGACTTAGCCATACAGATCACGGAGAGGATCTGATCTGTCAGGGAAAAGGCTTGGATGCCTTAAGAATAAACTTTTTCAACCACGCACTGGCCACCATTGCAATCCCCTTAATTTCTCTACCAGAAAGGTATTGATAGAATACATATGCTTCTGTTCAGCCACAGCAAATATTTGAAAATAAAATACTAAGGAATATCATATCATAGAAATGTAGTCTAGAAAACTTTCCAACAACTTACTAACTAACAACTGATATATTCCTTCACACCACAGTAATTAACTAAGAATAATACAATATATAACTGGGGAGGTTATGATAATAATAAAACGTGATAGCAACTGGGGTCTGGACCCTACAGTAGCGCAGGTAAATTATATTATCATTCCAGCAAGCACTTGCATATTTGTTTGCTAAGATATTTCTTTGATGTGATGTTTTTGCCCTTTATGATTCTTTCTTGTCTAGACTGTGTTCTGCGCATATGCTACGCAGTGCCACATCTTAAGGGAAAGAGAGAAAAATTTAAATAAACACATTGATGTATACAAAAATGCTTGAAAATATAAGTGAAGTAAGTAAACAGAAGATATGGAATACTAAATGTGCACATGGGTCACAGTATGGGACCGACCCTGCTCTGTTGGCCTGCAGTTGGTCTGCTTTGGCGAACTATCACGCGCATGCGAAAAGTGCAGTTAGCGCATGATGCAAATGGCTGTATGACAAACCCTGTACTGTGCACGGAATACAACTAGTGTTATTGGTGAACTCATCAATTCAACGGACAGAAATTGCAGCCATCCTCCTCAGGAACTAAAGTAAGTTAACTATCTAATTGACGTTGCTGTAATTTTTCATATGTCTGGATTGGAGCAGCAGACATGAACAAGGATATTTACGTAATAGGGTTAATAAAGGAAAAAACACCTCACCAGAGCTGCGTGCCGGAACTCCAAGAATTCTTGCTTTGAGTTTAGTAAAATATAAAGTAAAAGGAACAAGGCAAAACGGCACAGAAAAAAACAACATCAAAGTCAATATTATTTGCCAATATTTCGTCCTGCCATGCAGGACTTCTTCAGGGCTAATGAGAATAGCCTTGCAGGAAAATGTGTTTTCGAGACATTTCGGCCAACCTCCGTTTCGGCCAACAACCATTTCGGCCAACCTTGTTGGACGGTTCGGCCAACCTGAGTGGACTGTTCGGCCAATATCGATGGTCGATTCGGCCAATGTCGATGGTCGATTCGGCCAAGTACTTTAATGAGCAGAAATATTACACTCCTACTTTTAAATTTATAATTCCAGGTACTTCACATACTATAAGTTCCTTTAGTTGCACAATCAGTTTTGCTGTTTTTTCGATCCCTGGCTTGCCTTGATGTAAATGGGGATTGGGTCCTCTTTTGAAAATTTCGCCATCCTGCTGCATTGTGGCACTGAAATACAGCTACTTTTTAGGACTATATGTTTCTTTAAAATGTATTGCTATTTCCATTTTTCTCGTATTTTCTAGAATCATCTTTAGGTTTTTTTTGTTTGATTTACTTTGTATTTAGATCATTACGTAATCGCATTCTCTAGGTATCTTACTTGCGTCATGCATAGTTAGTCAGCATTCCGTTCTATTGTTCCCATTGTTATCACGTATTACTTGTTTTACTTCGCTAATGCACTGTCATCATTACTTCCTTGTATTTTAGGTAACATTGCATATTTGTTTGTAACTTTTCTAGATTGTTCTGTCATGCTTAGTCAGTAATTTATCCATATATATTTAGCTCGTATTTTAACTGTAATTCAGAGAGCGAGAGTTTAGGGAGAGCGTGTGGATTCAGACTGAGAAGATGTAGCTGAAAGGACTGAGGAGTCTAGGTTAAGTAGGCCGAGGCAAGGTACTTGAGAAAGATCTTGCCGAGGTGCTGTTGCTGTTTTATTGTGTATTTTGTGACTAATGTAGTTAGTCATCGTTTTTCAGGACATGGGAGCCTGAGTGTTGTTTAACTGTTGTGCTGCACTTGAGAAAGGTGGCATTTAACACGTTGTTCTGTCGTTTATTTTACCTAGTACTTTGATGTTTATGAACATTGGAATCGAAACAGCTCTGGAAACATTGATTTTTATTGTGTTATTGTTTATCGACTATACCGCTCGGCCAGCTAAACAAGCAGATTACAGCTCTACAGTTTAAACGTTTCCCTTGTACGCTACATCTCCAAGCAGACTTGCCGCTTGGCCAAGTATGCCGCAACTTATGGGTGTAGCCATCTGTGTCTACCAGGCGTGGTCTACCTCTCTTCGATCCATTATCGATGATTTCCACCCTCATTCTATTTGTCCTGCTGTCCTGGTCTGGCTCCACTGGAACTTGGTTGGGTAATGGGTCATCTTCTACTACATCTTCTTCCATCGGAGGCAAAGGGGTAAAACTTTTGTTGACGTTGAAGGAATCGTCAATCCTTGTGCTTTCTGCTGCAACCTGTTGTAAACGGGAAAATAGAAACAATTAGCTGTTGTACTTCAGGCAATAATTGCTATTCAGCGATCAAATAGTCTAGTGTTTCATATGGATATAATTTTAGATAATTAGCTGAAAATTAATATCTAGGTGAGAGCTAGCAGCAAGAGGTTCGTTAACATCATCAGAAGTAAGACCAGCGAACAATGCCATTGAGTTCTTACAATCCATACAGGACCAAGCAATTTCAGCCTTACTCCGGACAGCCTCTCGATAGTCTTTTTGGGTCACTCCGCTTCCACAAGTACAATGTTGCTACTGTTGGCATATGTCACATTCTAACACTTCTTGTCTTGGACGAATGTCCATTTTGCAAACAACACAAAGAGATGCCATCTGGCCATGAAGAGTTTTGGATTTGATCAACTTGCTTTACTTAGCGAGATGCACAGATGTTGTACAATGTACGTATCTAATCTACGTACGCTTATTTTTAAGACCAAGACAGGATCAAAATGCAGCAATGAAAAAGCAGTAATTGTTTTCAACGGATATCGGAATCTCTCAGGAGGGACTTTAGCAGGGAAAAACTTTGCCGCTACCTCACAAAAAGCTTCTTTAGCTACTTAAATTTTACGCGCCTGTTCAAGACTGATTTCTGTTCACGTCCGTTCTACCAAAAGTGGCGCTCAATTTTGATTTCTAACACGAGTTCGTCCACGAATTCCGATTTAGTTATTTGGTTTCAAATAAAAATTTAGGATAAAACCCGATCTAAAAACTTAGGATGAAACCTGAAATAGTTATCTCGATCCATTTGATTTCAAATAAAAACTTAGGTTAAACCCGATCTAAGAACTTAGGACGAAACCCGAAATAGTTATCTCGATCCATTCGATTTCAAATAAAAACTTAGGTTAAAACCCGATCTAAGAACTTAGGACGAAACCCGAAATAGTTATCTCGATCCATTCGATTTCAAATAAAAACTTAGGTTAAAACCCGATCTAAAAACTTAGGATGAAACCCGAAATAGTTATCTCGATCCATTTGATTTCAAATAAAAACTTAGGTTAAAACCCGATCTAAAAACTTAGGTTTAAACCCGATCTAAAAACTTAGGATGAAACCCGAAATAGTTATCTCGATCCATTTGATTTCAAATAAAAACTTAGGTTAAAACCCGATCTAAAAACTTAGGATGAAACCCGAAATAGTTATCTCCATCCATTTGATTTCAAGTAAAAACTTAGGTTGAAACCCGATCTAAAAACTTAGGATAAAACCCGAAATAGTTATCTCGATCCATTTGATTTCAAATAAAAACTTAGGTTTAAACCCGATCTAAAAACTTAGGATGAAACCTGAAATAGTTATCTCGATCCATTTGATTTCAAATAAAAACTTAGGTTAAAACCCGATCTAAAAACTTAGGTTTAAACCCGATCTAAAAACTTAGATTTAGTTATAACGATTTATTTATTTAGTTATCCTGACTTGTTTTCTTTAGCAGTCTTATCATTATTTCATTAACCATTTACCATTAACATCGGCGAAGGTGTTGAGTTATGTTGGCCCAAACGTCTTTGTTGGCCGAAAAGGAGGTTAGCCAAACTGACTGTTGGCCGAAACGACCAGCAACCGAAAATGTGCACAGAGAGTTATTAAGTGTGACATTTATTATTCGCGGGATATAAACTTAGTTCAGATTAAAAATGTAGCACTAGCTACAGTGGTGTTATAGCACTTTTATTTTTAGCATAACGAGCGTTTCAAGCTCTGATTCCTGAGCTTGACGTGACTTCTTATACAAAAAATTGCTTCTGCTTTTTGCTCTTGTTGTGGCCAATAAATTATTAATGAAGATTTTTAATGTTGTTCTAGGGTGAAACTTTTGCTTTGACTGGAAATTTATTGACTCAATCTAGAAAATCTAAAAGAACCGGCTCGCAAATAGGTATATCGCAAATTGGGAAATAATAAATAATGGGCCTAAATCGAGCGAATTTATCCCCTTGCAAACAGACTTCGGACAAATTCATTTTCTTCAAAATTACTTTGGAGCTTTGTTACTTTAATCAAACAGTTAAAATAATTACATGATTATAGTTTATGTAATATTCATAGAAAAATAGCAAAAAGTGTCCGAAGTAGCCCTGGTTGACTAGGTGAGGGCCTAAGCTCTGGGAAACTTGCATCCCTTGCAAAATCAATCATAACACGAATTTGGCATCAAAACTATCTTTCTTGAAATTTGAACAAAATTACATTAAACTTTACTCAAATAAGGATTATGATATAATTATAATATCATTGTAAATTCAATGTGCTACAGTACAATGTCGCCATAGAAAGATATGCATGTATACCAGATAGAATAGAAATTACAACTATTATTCTATGTATTATTCTTAGTTTCCTCGTACATTTTTAGCATCATTGTTTTTCTTTTCCAGCTTAATACTTGGTTTTCTGCCCTCACATTAGCATCGTTCAGTGTATGCATTACGCAATACAACCATTCGATGGTAAAAGAACAGGAATCTTTGCTTTGGCATTGCACACAGAATTTTCTTGAACTTTGAGGCCCATGTAAAGGTTTGTTCACAAACTGGGGTGTTGAGGTCTGGATAGTGATCACGAATTCGATCTGTGCTATAAATCTCCTTGCATTCAGGGCGTTTATGATTTTTCAGATGCAGGTCATCAATAAATTTGGAAACTTCAATCCATAATTTGTCATAAGGTGCTGGCAAAGGCAGAGGTTGTTGTGAAACTTTCAAGTGACACAGATTATACATGTTATCATAACAGATGCAGAACTCATGCCACTTTGCAGGATCCACATCCTTCAATCTTTGGTACGGATACTGTAGTGTAACCAATAGAACTTGACTTGGAAACTCTGACCTAAATGAAAACAAGAAAGAGTTCTTATCAGGTTATTGGTAAAATTGTAACATTAGTGAAAAAATTTGGAGTGCCCCCTTGGGTCTCTAGTGGGGATAGATAAAAATCACTATATTACAATACTTCTCTTTCTATTTTATGGGACATTTTCTTTTGGAAAGAATTTAGCATCATTACTTATTAACAATTTTAATTCAGTTTTGTGATTCTTTTCACTTACCTACTAAATGGTTACAGGAAGGATGCAGAGAGTGCAGAGATCGATATTTGTTAATGTACCCTGGGTACCATTGTGCAGTATTTGAGAGGAAAAGGTAAATAGAGAACTAATGACCACAGTATGCAAGATGTCACTGTTATGTGCACCATTGCTTTTCTTTCATTGTGATGTTCTGTGAATTTGGATTTCTCATTATTCTAACTTTTGCCTCTGGTACTCAGGGATCATTAGTCCTCTTAGAATAAGCCTAACTTGTAAATTGGACACCATTTCTCTATATGACCACCTTCCCTGAAAAAATGAAGGATGCCCCTTGACCATTTCCGCAAAACTTTTTGTGTGTCTCCTGTGTCTTTATTGCAAGGAGGTCCATCAATCACAGCTAACTCTGCAGCACTGTCTTCTGCAGGTTCACGGAACTTGCCATTTGTAATATATCTTGAATTCCTGTAACAATTACCATTTATCAATTGAAATATATATAAACCAGGATACAACTTAATAAAGGAAAATAGAACGAGTTTTAGTAGAAAGTAGAAAGTAGTTTCTTTGTATAATGTTTCAGCTTCTGTGTGTAATTTCAATTTATCTATATCGTTTATGAGCAATATAAGAATGAAACATGGTAGTGTTATCCAAATGTGGTGCTTCAACGGCTGGGTCATTGTGAGATATTGAAAAAATAACTGATGAATGCTGTATAAAAGATATAGAAGGCAAAGAGAAAAACTGTTGTCTATTGATAAAGCTCAAGAAAATGCAAGGCATTAGAACAGTAAAATAATCTACTCATTGACCCTTCTATGTTTTTGTGGTTCCTGGCTCCATTCAGGTTATTTACGTTAATTGACATTGCCGAAGCAAACATATCGTTTGGACTTAGATTATTTTATTAGCTTCAGCACAACAGCGTAAATATATTTTAAGACGTTATTGTGTTGTTTTCATAATTAAGAAAAAAATTATCAGTAGTGAAAATTGCTCGAATCTCTAGTGGTGAATATGGAACAATAGAAAACAGGGGGAAACGTTTTTGTAATTTTCCATAATTTTTATCGATGGTTTAGGGACAATTTAGGGACAGTCATGATCAAACAACAATAGGTTCTCCCAAAGAAATTACTTGAAAAGTTATGGACGAATTATGGTCAATTTATGGTCTATTTATGGTCAGTTTAGGGTTGATTTATGGTTACAAAATGGTCGTAGTTCCGTGTCAAAAAACCCCATTGTCCATAAATTTTCGGGACGTTTTGTTTTACTGTGTAGATTGTGGAAAACAGTGCATGGTCATCAATAGAAGGCTCTCGCAGTTGTTTTCGACTATCTCCAAACGGCAGTGCTAAGCCATGTCATTGGTTCCAACAAGAAGAACCACAACCTTCGGAGTGCAGTCTTTTGGGATCCGGCAATCATTGATTTCTGCAGAAACATGCTTGAACTGCCCCCTGGTTTTGCATTTACGTACGAATTTGAAGGAGATACAACTTCCCCCTGAACGATTGGCCGCAGCTGCGTATCTGAAAACACAGAGACCTTTAAAGGAAAGGACAAAATTATTACTACCATGTTTTAGACTCTTTAGAAAAGCAAAAATAAACCGCCGAATATTAATATATAACAATGTATCAGGGTGTCAAGATTCAAGATTTCGAGAGGGGCTGAAGTATAGAACATATAACTTTCCCCAATGGTTTACAACAGTGTGATTCAAAATTTATTTTCTGCGACACTTTAATTTGTGGTAACGGGGTATTGCATTTTTGTTTTGATCCTTCTCATTCCTCTGATCAAGTTTTTTGTTTTCAAGAAAAGAAATAATGTTGTAATGCCATCAGTCGAGATGTGTCCACACTGCTCCTTTCTACAGTGAAGTAGCAAAACCCTAGTTCTAAAAAATCCCAGATCCGTTGTCAAAGTGTGGGAGATGAATTGATTTACATTTTTACATGAATTACATTAGCTTTAGTTTTATCTGATGTCAATAATAAGCATGGCTATGAAAATTTAATACCGCCTAGCGTCTCATTGGAAAAACCACCTCTCAGACAAAGATCTTCATTTTGTTTCCCACTAACTCCAAGACGCCACTTGATGGCATTGCTGCGTCTACCAGTGCCTTTCTCATCTTCCCCTTGTCGCCTCCATGAATGTGCAGCACAGCCAGCTTGCAAGGTTATCTTGCTATTGTTGTGGATCATTCCCATTACACCTTTACTATACCTGTGTACTTTATATGAACTCACAGAACTCATACCAAATAAAACTAGCAATTCCCACGACCGGAATTATCCTTATTCTGACTCTAACCATCGAGCAGTAAAAGGAAAAGGGAAGATTTCATGCTCCACACGCATTTTGTATGCTGAAATTGCGAAATGCTACATTACTAACTTATGATTCAAGAAGTGATTTCTCATTGGCTAATGTAAAGTTACATGGCCATTTGCAATAACCTTTTGACGTGGAAAATTTGCAAAAAGCTGCATTACTCACTCATGATTTGACTGCTGCCCGCTCAACTGTTTATCTGAATCACATGGCCATTTGCAAGAGCCTTTTGACGTGGAAAATTTGCAAAAAGCTGCATTACTCACTCATGATTTGACTGCTGACCGCTCAACTGCTTATCTGAAATCACATGGCCATTTGCAAGAGCCTTTTGATGTGGAAAATTTGCAACAAGCTGCATTACTCACTCATGATTTGACTGCTGCCCGCTCAACTGCTTATCTGAAATCACATGGCCATTTGCAAGAGCTTTTTGACGTACAAAGATGCAAAATGCTGCATAAATGACTTATGACTCGGCAACTGCCTTCTCATTGGCTAATCTGAAATCACATGGCTATTTGTAAGAGCCTTTTGACGTACATGGAAGCGGAAGCCAGTTATAAGCTTGAAAGATCCTAAGAATAGCTTGATTACAGACTTGATAATGACCTGCGCTGCGTGTTCGACTTGTAATGCAATAAATTTTCATTAGCTAATAAATGCCACATACCTGACATATAACATGCCACTATTCAATCTTCAATATTGATGACGTACATGCAAGAAAACAACTTGCCATGCACCAAAAAGCAAGCGTTAGGGCAAAATCAGTAAAAGCTTGTATTCAAACTTACGATGTCAGCCTTGCCGCTGTTCAAAGTTTGATATTAATTTTGATAAATTTATAACATAAAATTTCACAAGAGTTTTCTTACGCAAACTCCTCAAAGAATTCGCATACTACTATATTGTGTGTAGTTATTTGCCCCCTCCAAAAAAAACGAAATTTTGCGTACTTCATCAAAATTTTGACATTTGCCACCTCGCTGGATAGACAGGACATATATGCGAACAAAAGATATTTGCAACATTCTGTATATACTAACACAGGGACCCTGTCACTATGTACGAAGAATGCTGTAATGCTTGTGGGTTGTAGATGGTGCAGAAGGTGTAGAACTGGAACTGGATGAAGTTGGAATGGAGATGATGATGATGACGGTGACGTTGATGATTGTGGTGGTGATGATGATGATGATGATGATGATGATGATGATGATGATTGTGATGATTTTTCTTGGTGTGATGAAATTTTTCTTTGCATTTGATTTAATGAGGCTGGGGGTGTTGCGTTAGTTGCTGACCCTTTTGTCTGTGACTAGAAAAGTTTTCATCATCAGTTGGGAGAGAAAACTTTGGTGGGAGAGGGGATGAATAGCTATGTTGCATTTATGTAGTCTTCCAAATGCAGTACTAGGGTTCATGTGGGACAGGGTGGAGAACGTAGCGAGGGGTACAACTGTGCGGTTAGGTAACATACGCGAGATTTGAAAACGAATAATTTGTGGGTCAGTCATGATTCTTGATCCGTATGTGGGGCGCATGTGTAGCGTGTGTGCTTTTAATCAACAGCTGATATTCAAGTTTTCAAAAATGTTTGGGGCTCCAACAATTAAGTTTCCTCTTGTCATAAGGACCCGACAGTATTTGCGACTGTGAATCATATAGCAGTAGGAACTTCATTGGCCTGTCGGAGGACTCTGTTTCACATATTTTTTATAAGAAACTCTTTATAATTCTTGATAAGAAGGCGACTCTTGAAAAATATCACCAACTTCAACTGGAAAATTTTTTACAAAGAACATTTCATCACAATCTTCGAAATAATTGACTTAATTTTTTTTGTTTTGTCTTCAATAAGTATTTGTATGATACGCTGAGAAATTGGAAATTCAGAAGCATCAGAATATGAGTGATCATGGATTGATCAATAGATTGAGATACCAGTGAGATAACACAGGTATTTAATCAATATAGAATTAGCGACTGGACTCTTCTCTAGGCTTGAAATTTGCTTAAAATTTTAGACACTTCAGCCTTCACAGTTGCTTAAAAGTTGCTTAACATTTGTTGTACCTAACAAGAACAGCTGACTTCACGGATCAAAGCCATCAACACTTAAGCTTACAACACAACTTTTTGGAGACAGTTAACTCTTTTTTTATAAGAACCAGGGAATTTTGATCGAGGCTGGCTGTTCTTAAATTTTTGCCGTTTTTTAGCTTGAATTTTTTTAATCTGTTCTTAATTCCTTGGTTACTAAGAAAGCTATATTTTCAATGAATGTCTTGGATGGTACTGGGTTTTGTGTGAAAATGGAGCATTCTTGCCTATTTCTTTTCTTGCTTGCTTTACGTTCAGTGTGACTGTCTTACTTATTTAGCTTATATTCTTAGGGGCTTTGAAAAGGGGAGCCTCAGCTTGGTCTTAATTGTTTCTTAAAATCTGGGCAAATTTCAGGCTCGTGTTCTCATGAAATTGTTTGTACTTATAAAGAAAGTGTACGTGGAAAAACGTGAGCTAAAGGACTTCAAAATGCAAAATATGAGAAGAAAGAATTTCCTAAGAACAAGAAAGCGTATAAGCTTGGTTGATTTGACTTCTTAGGCCTGGTTCATACGTCAAACTTTGGGAAGTTAATTTGACGAGAGCACGCCCATGCTGCGGCTGTCATTTCAGAAGTGGAACTTTATGCGATGAATCAATTTATTCGAGTTGGTTATATGAAGTTGTTGCTGAATATGCACGAAGCATGAAATTTTGGCGCAAAAAGATTTTTCTAAAAGGAGTCCCAGGACTTAAAATTCTTTTTCTAAAGCGTATGTTGGCCTAAGTTTTTTAGTTGCTTAGACTAATTCAATTGAGCCTTCAAGTTGCCTAATGTTAATGTTAGTTCAGTCCTAGTTGCTTATTGAGTGGTTGCTTACGAAAACAAATTGTAGAGGTGTTTTGCAGGAAAATGAATTTGTCAAGGGGTCATTTCTTAAATTATTGGTCGTGTGAATGGGTTGAAGATAAGATCCATAGAACATAATATGTAGAGTTGAGTGGTTGTTCGATTGGAATTACAATATTGTTAATTAGCAGTGTTAAGATGAAAAGGAAGATGGTAAGAGGGAACACTATAAGCTATTGTCCGGAATCATTAGGAGAAATAGCTACTTAGGTTATGATAATTTTATTGGGATCTTGCGTGGTAAATGCATCATCAGAAAAAATTTCTGGATCCCAAGTGGAATATAGTATGATAACATTAAGAGAATGACTTTGTTTAAGAGCTTTAAGTGGGGAAAATTTGCTTTTTTCTTATTCATAGAGAGTATATTAATGGTCAGATTTGTCATTCCGCGTCAAAATTCATGACATCGTTAATGAAAATCATTCTCACCCACACAATCTAAAAAGTAATAAAAGCGGACAGAAAATGCATTAAACTCAAATTCGCATCTTTGGATCTTGAGAAGAGAATAGCAGAAGACGCAAACTGATGATGGCAGAACGTAAGGCACAAACAGAATCTTCAGGTAAGTTCTTTTTCATTCATTAGATATGTAAGAACTCAATGTATGAGCATATTATTTTGAATATGTGTGAGCAAACCGTATAGTCGTTGCGTGGTTAATGGTGATTTTGATGTAGATAAGCTATATTTTTCCCATAACGCGTTTGCTATTACATGGCATTTTGCTAAAAATGCGGAGGGCACAAAAATACGCGAGGTTTTAAAGAAGGCAAGTTTAATATACCTGCTGTTTTTTATTCTAAACATAAACGTGAAAGTGGCTTTGGAGTTAACTAATATGCTAAGTTTTTTTCAATACGAGACTTTTTTGTCTTTAACAGACTCAGCTAAGGGATATATTCACTTGTTATCACCGGTGAGACTTTCCAAGAAAAAAAGCCCATATTACAATTTCTGCCTTCAAGTAAGTCCGACAAAAGTTCGTAGAGTGATGTGGTATAACATTCAAGAGCACCAGTCTCTGGCTGAAATACAAAAAACCAAGGATTCTGTCCTATTAAAGAATATAAATGCTGATGATGGAACGCTTTTGTTAAACCATCAATCCTCAGTGCAGGTGATAGAGAGGCGGACCATTGATTTCGACTACGAACAGATGGAAAATCTAAAACTGCCAGCAGGAGAATTTCATGTGGCGATGGATATTTCTCTGACAGAACTTCCAACGCTCAAAACTAACCAGCTGGTCAATACGACAGCTACAGTTTCTGTTGGGAAAGAACTGCCGAAGATGGTTTTCATTCAATGAACGAAGGAGAACTTGCGAGTAAAAGAAGATTGTATTGTCGAGCATGGAACAGGTAAGAATAAAGGTTAGCTACATCTTCTTGACTGAATGTTCTTGCGTCCAAAATAGATTTCACGCTGTGCAGTTGTCTAAAATTGAAAACAGGAATTTTTGATACTAAATATACTTAAAAATAGCCCCAGCACTGAAAGTGAAAATGTGCGAAAGTTTTCCGATTTTGAGTACGGAAAGTTTACAAGTTTTTCTAGAAAAAAAAAAAACACGAAAAAAGAACAACAGTTTTAGGCAGGTGAAGGTAGAATGTTTTAGTATTGTGGTTTGTTCAATTTTTTGCTATTGGAGAAGTTGGGTTTGCTGAACTGTGAATCCTGGACAGGAAATATTAACGTATAAGATTAACAAATGATTATAGAAGCAGTTAAGGTTAGCTAAATTTGATGCTTGTTTGAACGTTCATTTGAACTGGGAATAAACTCGCAAAAAACTGTTTTTTGAATGTTGTGAAACACAAGTAGAAATAGTCTTCATATGTTTGTTGTTTATAAACGCTGTACTTGTCTGCTAAATGTCAGGCAATGTTTGTTCTAGCCATTGATCCAGAATTTAGACTAAAATCTGATCTGCACTATATTTTTCAAATACTGTACAAAAAAATACAGGATTAAAAAAACTCCAAATCTTGAGAGAAATAAAAGGAATTTTTGTAGTTGGTGGTCAACAGGTAGATCTAATTGGGTCGTTTCCTGAACCAGACCGTCAGGTGTTAGGGTATTCCTTATTTTTTTCAGCTAATGTTTGGGCCAATTCCAGGGCAAATTCAGGAGAAAGAAGTTCTTTTCATAGGAGTAATAAAATTAGAATATTTGTGTTTAGTATATGCATTAAGTAGCAATATATTTTCGCACAAGTGAAGCTGGACTTCATATATGGGAACCGATATATGACGAGTTAAAAGATGGAGCTACTTACTGTTTCAAGAATCTTGTGGTGAAGTCGTTCAGAGGCATTCAGCATTTATCTACACGATTAGATACGACCAATGAAGAGGTAGAGCAGCAAATTGTGACAATCACAGGGCAAAAGCTTCTAGCAAGCCAAGAAGTTAACATTTGCGTGGCCCAATTTAATCTCATAAGAAACATGAGAATTTACAGATTGTGTCAAGGTTGCGGCAAAGCCATTGCCCATATCGGCAAAACAATTATCAAATGCGGGCAGTGCAGTGCAAGCAAGAGGGCTGTCAATTCCAAAAGAGAGGCCTCTGCTCAATTGCAAGTGAAGACAGATACGGAGGTTATATGGTTAACAGTGTTCCTCGAACATTTGGAGCAACTTTTGGCAGCGCATTCTTGTGAAGTTTTGATAGAAAATTAGGTGCACTTGATTGAAGAGGCATTGCTAGACTTGAAAAACATTACCCTATGTTACTCTGAAGGTAGTAACTCGATTACCGAAATCGTTAAGGTGTCTTCAGACATTGACATTTAGTTAGAGCAAATTTAATCTCAACTGCACAGCCATTACGGTGTCTAAACTGTTTCATGAATGTGTTTTGTTTCGTTTTTCGATGCCAATTAATTAACCGTTTAAAGCGTTTTGCATAATTTCATGGAAATAAATTGTCGCCTTGTTTTGTTTTGAATGTCAATGAATCTTACTACTGTCTTGTTTAAGACACAGAACATTTAAATATATAATTATTGATTGTGCTATGAATATTATTTATATTTGTTATTCTGTGTTGAAGACAGTAAACAGAGGAAACACGGCGGTTTTGTAATTGAGAGAGAGTTTTTTCTGGGTTGGGTAATGAATTTTTCTTCTTGACAACAGAGCCAGTAAAAGCGAACTACATCTATGGGTTGGAAAGACGCCGTGACTTCAGCAGCCTAACTTCCTTTGACTTGGCATGTGTAGGTAATTTCGCCCTCACAGCACAGTGTTTGCGAGTCTCAGGAGACAGTAGACTTATTACACAAGTTGTTTCATACTTCATTTTACATAAAGAACTCGTTGGAGAAATACGGATAACCTGATGATGAGAGGTTTGTGGTAGCAGCAGGAGTGGCGGCATGGGGGCATGGGGGGCTTTAGCCCCCCTTTGATTTCAGGTAGCCCCGTCGGCAAGCAAATTCTTGACGCTTCTCTCACAGCATTGGCACTACTCTGATTTTGAATACTACTTTGCTATAAATAACTTGTAACTTCGCAGTCACGAAGAAATTAAATGAAACAAAACTTAAACTTCGTAAATTTTATTCAGTCACTGAACTCATAACAACCGTAACGTCACTATCGGGCTTCATTGTCAGTTTCTTTTTTCATTTACGTCACTTGCTATGCTATTGTGCAAGCCCTGCCCTGCTGTGTTCCAAGTAGAGCAGCTATTTTACTTTTACGTAGTAGCCTCGTTTTGATGTACAGAAGAGAAATTGACAAAGATACCAAACATTTATTTACGTCAAACTGTTATATCAGGCTAGCTTTAATGTCTTGTTGTAACATTCTGATTTGTTCTTCCTGTGGGGAATTTCTTGCAGAGTTATACTATGCTTTGCGCTCACTTAGAAACTCCCAGTGACACTAAATAAATCACAAGAAATGGTGCTCAAAGAATAACATTCTTAACTGAGGCAACTCAAATCCTATCTACCTTCTACTGAAAGTTACGCTGTATTTAAGCATTTTTCTAAATTCCCTAGTCATAGAAACCAGGTCAAAATATCAATAGAGATTACATAATTTTCTAAAGATGCGGGTAAATTGACGTACAAATCAAAAAAAGTAATCGATAATGCGTCAGACAAGCTATTAATTGCGTTAGTAACAAAACCCACTGTTTGAAGACAGGGAATGCAATGTCTAATATTTTCCTTGACGAAATAATGTCCATTTAAAGATTATCTGATGTCTAGGATTTCCTACATTCCATATTTGTTTTTCCTTGTTGGTTTATGTTCACCTCACATGATTTTGTTGGAGGAATTTAGATTTAGAGTTTTCGCGAATGAGATACTACGAACATTTTTTACTGTCTTTTTCTTGGAGAAAGAAAGTCTGCTGTGTTTTTTAATCCTGAACTAGTGAGATAAAGAATAATTCTTCACATTATGGGAAGGAAGGACAGAAAGAGGATAACATGTCAAGGAGATAATGAAGTCTGATTATCATGAGGCACATAATCGAAAATTTCACAATGATTTGATCTTGCTCCGTAAGTCGATTCCAAATACAAATGCCGATGAACGTGTAGTGGAGAATCCCTTTGCTGCCGCGGCAAGTGCAGGTAAACTGAAGAGAAAGGACCCTCATGAAGAGTCTGAAAAAGTCATGGATGAGGAGCCCAGAGCTAAAGTTGCTGCTGAGAGTGAAATGCGATCAGACAGAAGGGGAGTTGAAGACAAAGACGAGGATTTAGTATCCGAAACTGAATCAATTATCCAAGATAGTGCTAGAAGTGCTAATGCTTGCAGTGACAGTGATGACGATGAGGAAAGTCTTGCTTCAGATGGAGATGCTTATTTTGAACATTCTCTATCAGAATATTGTAGTGATGAAGATACCAATTTTGACACAGATACCCCAGATATATTAGGGGAAATGAATCTGCCTGCAGCAGAGTCGGGAATTGTTGAAACCAAGCAACTCCCAGGCCCAAAGGATATCTCACAATCCCCCAACGAAGGTCCGGGTCAACCAATGAAAGACGTCTTTCCAACTAATTTGATAGCAGGACAACATCGAGAGATTTCTGACTCTATCTACTGCTGTCATTGCCGCCACTTTGCCGTAGATCCTCGTTCAGAACCAGCTTTTAAAGAGGAGGGATATCGAAACTGGAAAAAGTGCTATGGAAATGAGAGCAGGTTAAAAAGACACGAGAGAAGTGAAGCACATACAAATTCTGTGGCCTTCAACACTGCCAGAATTGCAATGAAGAACACAGACCAGTCAAAAAGCACTGTCTTTACCTTGATGGACGATGCACACAAGAAACTCGTCGAAGAAAACCGTCATTATCTTAGGACAATCTGTGAGATATTACGTGTTACTGCAACCCAAAAAATTGCACAAAGGGAAACTGGATCCATGTACAGAGTATCTGACAACGATCAAGAGAATCTTTCGTAAGGGCAGCATTGCGGGAATTTCTTAGCAATCTTATCTTTAGTCGCAAAGCACGACCCTACTGTTGCTTCGAAAATTCAAAGAGGTCCTGCCAACACAAAGTACACTCACCACAGTGTTCAAAACGCTCTACTGAACATTATGGCAGATATGATTCAGCAGCAGATAAGGGCTGAGATCAGTGTTGCGACTTACTTTGCATTACTTGTGGATGAATGCAAAGATGTATCGAAAAAAGAGCAAATTTCGGTTGTGCTAAGATACCTTCTGGATGGAATGATCCACGAGGAATTTGTTGGCACAAGGTCTGCTACTGGCTTAGACGCTGAAATACTCTCTGATTGATCATTGAAATAGTTCATGGGATAGGAGTTAATTTTGATAATTGTATTGGACAGGGGTACGATGGGGCTTCCGTTATGAAAGGTCATGTGAGCGGAGTCAATGTAAAAATCAAAGATAAGGTATCACCGTTGGCCAACTATATGCACTGCTTCAATCACTGCTTGAATCTGGTAGTCGTTGATGTCCTCAAAAATGTGCAACAAGCAGCAGATTTCTTTCTGCTGATTCAAAAGATGTACGTTTTCATAAGTGGCAGCGCAGTTCATATTAAGTGGATGGACATCCAAATATGATGCAATTGAAACCAATGCAGTTGAAAAAATTATCAGACACCAGATGGTCTTGTCAGTATGGTATGTGTGGAACCATTACTAAGAGACTTGAAGCGATTCTCAACCTCTTGGAAGACATAGAAGCCAATGACCTAGTTAGAGATAGAGCATACGAGGCGAGATGCCTTCTTGGTGCAATAGACCAGAATTTCTGTACTCTCTTGGTCTGTTTGACGGAGACCCTTCGACACTGCAAAGCTGCTTCTGACTTCCTCCAGAGTGCGAATAATTCGTTCGCAGATGCAGCTGACATTGTGAATACAATGATTGAAAGCTTGACTTCCCTCCGATGCAAAAGTGAGTATGAGGTGTTGAGAAAGCGAGCGAGCACCATGGCTGATAAGCATGACCTGCATAGAGGGAAAAGACCAAAAAGACAGCCAAAGCTACCAAGCACCCTTGAAAGCAGTGTGGTGTTATCAACTGTTGCTAAACGGACAGCAACTGCAGAAAGCTTTGGTGTAGATGTCTTCTTTCCTCTCTTAGGCTGTGTTTATATGGTGGAAATAGCCCCGGCTAGCCGAGGTTTTTTTCTAAGCTGATATATCGGCATCCTATACAAACTAGAGTAATTCTCACTTTGCATTTATATGAGAATTTCAAATAGCCTCACCTAAGTGAGGTTATTTGGACAGCCGATATCCCACCTACGCGAGCCGATATATCGCCTTGGTGAGGTTATTTTTTCCTCATATAAAGGCAAACAAGAATAGCCTCACCCTGCCGACACAAAATTGCAAATACTGCGCAAGCGCAGATCATCATTTTCATTCGTGGCACAAATAAAAAATGGCGGAAGACGAGCAACAAGCAAATCAGGCTCCACCCACCTCCAAGAAAGTAGAAAAAAGGCCTTTTAGATGGAGCTCTCAACTAATGAAGGAACTAATAGACGTTTTAATGAATTATAAAAACCAGTGTTTATACAACAACACTGATTTCGATGGGGATAAAACAACTCAGTATCAGCATATTCGCAAAGAAATGGCGAAGATACATCCTGAATTCTTTGGCCTTCCAGAGGAGACAGCTCCTTTAAAGCCTGTTTGTGAAATGACAGCTGATGAAAAAGCAGCTTACGGAAAACAAAGCAAAGAGGAACGTAAACTGATAAAAACTGGGTACACCAGGATACAGCAGAAAGTAAAAGAAACACGCCAGTCATTTTCAAAGGCTGTTATCACAGGATCAAGAAGCGGCTCTGGGAAATTGGTTTACGAGCACTATGACACATTGAAATCGATCTGGGGAGGCAACCCAAACATTGAACCTCTCAGCTGTGGGATTGATAGTACCGAGGTCCAGGATACAGAAGGTCTACAAGAAGGGGAGAATAATTCAAATGAACCTAAAGTTGATGATGATGACGAGAGCCTTGAACTGGAAGGCTCAGAATTTTCTGCCCAAGCAACTCCAACTTCAATTGTGCCAAAACTCATTGATAGGAAACGGAAAAACTGTCTGCTGCTGAGCGAGATTCTCTTCTCATTGAGGGTGCCAAAGAAGACAAGAGGTTCAGAAGGGAAATGGCTGAAGCAATGAAGGCTTCTGCTGCTTCATTTAGTGACGCTCTTGGAACTGTTAGTACATCAATGATGCAGATAAGTAATTCTCTTAGCAGATCTATGGAGCTCATTGCTCAGTCACTGCAGCAACCCCAGCAACCCCAACCGCCTTTCTTTCATCAGCCTCAGTATCAACAGAATGCACCTCCTTATTTTTTCCAACAAAGAAACTTTACTGAAGGAAGAGGCTCACAAAGAACAACAGCAGAAAGCTTCAGACGTATTCTTGATCTTGATGAACAAAACAGTAATCCTTGACCCTCTGAATAACTGAACAATAAATTGGATTTGTAAAATGAACAATAACTGAGATAACTCTCTCAGGTGCCTAATAGATGGGTACTAAATAGTAAATACTTTTGGGGCTTGGACGCTTAGTGGAAGTATATGTCTGGAATGCTTATAACTGTGTTCGTTCACTTTCTTTTAATGTTCTGTTACTCCAACAAATGATCTGGAAGGTTTTCATCAATGTAGGAAGTGATAATTTCTCTTATTGCCAAGCCTTCATCTGTATTGCCAGAATATATTGGATCCCCTCTCGCTCTCTGTTGTTTGTCATCATAAACATGTTTAGTTTTTTGTTGGTTTACCAAGCCAATGTCAACACCACCATGCTTTACCTCACAATAATTGTGGAGCACAAAACATGCATACACCACAATAGGTACAAGCTCCAATTTCAAGTCGACTTTTCCAGCCAAAAATCCCCAGCGTGCTTTCAACCTCCCAAAAGCACATTCTATGGGGTTCCTTGCAGTTCTGAGAAGATTATTGAATATTACTTCAGAATTTTTTGTGCATTTCTCATACTCTTTCATGCAAAAAGGTAAAAGAGGGTAAGCTGGATCTCCAATTAGATAATTGGGGACTTCCATTCGCCCTGGTAAGATCTGCTGATATGTTATTGGCAAGTGCCCCTGGGACATTTTTTGGTTTACCCTTGAATTCGCAAATACTTTGGCATCGTGGACACTTCCTGGCCACCTGCAGTCAATGTCCATGAAAAGGCCCCTACAATCACATATTGCCTGAACATTTAAAGAGAAGTACATCTTGTAGCAGAAATAGTCTTGTGAATTCTTGACAGGTCTTTTTAGTTGAATATGTGTCCCATCTATACAACCAAAAGCCTGTGGCATGCCAAATTTCACTTCGAATTCAGAAGCCTTTTCCATCATTTTCTCCTTACTTTGAGGTAGCTGTATCAGTTCAGGGCCTAACTTCATTGCTATTTCTCTACATACTTCATGTATTATTTTGGACGTGGTGCACACTTGAATCCCGAAAGCATTTGAAGTCATTCTCAATGAACCCTTATCTTTGAGGTAGTACAGGGTGACTGCAAGTTTTTTCTCGGGATCTATTGCCCTGTGATTTGGAGAACGAGGGTCGGGGGAGATGTAAGGACGCAGCTTTTCTGCTAATTCTCAAAATTCTTCTTCGGATAGGCGAAAGTTTTTCTTCCATTCTTCAGGTGGTGCTATGCCATTAATCATATTGGACCACCACGTATCACTTCTACCGGGGTGAAACCAAACAGAACGAGATTTTCGAGTAAGCCTTTTTAATGCTCGTTGTCTCATCCTTTCCTTCCTGAAATCTTTCTCCATCGCAAAGTCAAATCCAGACATTCTAATTAAATTTCCCAGGTAGAGCTGGGATAACAGAACTAAGCTATTTACCTGGTTTAACATCATTAATAACGAGGAACAATTAATTAATAGAATCAACAATTGTCTTTTCTTATTGTGAGCAGCCATTTTGATTTGGAAATCCCGCCACGCTATGCGCGAAAATTGTCAAATTTGGCGCCAAATTAAAATAGCCTCAGCAAGCCGAGGTTATTTTTCCTTCATATAAACAGGAGCTGAAAATAGCCTCACCAAGAAATAGCCTCAGGTAGCCGAGGCTATTTTCTCCATATAAACAGAGCCTTAGACAGATGTCTTTCTGAGCTGAATCGCAGATTTAGCGAGGAGAAAAAAACAATAATGAAGGGCATATCTGCTTTGACTCCAGGCTTGGGATCCTTTCTAAATTGGTCTCTCATTAGTCCTTTTGCGAATATGTATAAATCAAATGTGATCGATTTGCAACTGGAAGTGCGCAACATGGAGAGGCTTCTAGCGAGAAAAAGTGACAAGGAGTTTCCTAAAAGGTCTTCTTGAGTTCACAATTGCAACCCACCGACTTCAAGACGCCTTTTACGAATTACACAGATTGTTGACTATTGCCTGTGTGATTACCGTATCAACCACCTCTTGCGAGAGATCGTTCAGCACCATGCGCGTTGTGAAGAATTATATGAGAAGTAGAATGACTGATCCGAGGCTAAAATCTCTTATGGTGATTGGGATTCACGCAAAGCGAGCAGAAATGTTAGATCTTCACAAAGTTTTGAATCGATTTAAAGACATCTACCCAAACAGCAGAAATCTGCTGGCTTCGCCTTGCAGAATTCTGCTGGCTTCGTCTCATCATCTTGTAATCATTTTCTCAGTTGGATGCTTTAATTTATTCTATTGACGTTCCCGTTGTATACGTAAATAAATTATCTGTTCGCTGGCGAGGAACTCCGATGTAAGAGAGAGAAACTCTTCTATAATAAAATTCAATAGAAAAATTTGGTTAGGACCTCGGGTGAAATAATCATCGTCATAACTTCTCACCGTCTTCCTCATTTCTCATCATCATTTAATCCAATCGAATTAAGAGCAAAATTTTATTTTTGAGAGGCATGCAACTAGTTCACAACGATTTTGAATCATATTTTCAAGGATATATTAATTAATGAGTGGCTGTCTCTAACGCAGACAAAAGAGGCACTAACACACACAGGGTTTGCAGAATTTGGGATCGTATTAGACAAATTGAGTACAGCATAATAAATAAGAAAGACACATTTTTTTAGATTCTCAATTGCCACCAACATCTTGGTGGCCAAACTGCCTATTACGATCCAATAAGTAATTAATAGTAATTGTTTTCGAGTTCAACAATATCATCTTATGTAAACAGTGTTTTGATATCCATTAATTTTCAAGAGGCATCATCGTCCAGCTTGATTCTCACTGGTTGTTTGCAGTAGATTTTCCCAGGACTACTACCTTTATGACCATTATGATCTTTCGTCCTTCAAAGAAGATGCTGCTGTCTGCATTGATTGTCTACTGACACCAGTTGCTAGCAGGGACTTTTCGAAAGCATCCATCTTTTCGACTGTCTTCAAGGATAATTGACGATAATTTCTTCGATTTCAACTTAAAGAAAAAGGGGTAATGGCATACCATTTCATTCGTGTGTGCAAGAACATGAAATTTTTATAAGTGGGTGACACCCTCTTGCTACTATCAGACCATTTTTATCATACAGTTATTCGTAACTATTGTATATGCAACGATAGTGATGTTTGTGGGAAAATTCGCAGACGGTTACATACGTTTCGTGCGCTTCATTCAACGCTTCATACGCTTACATGAGCTCATATGTTTACATAAGCTCATAAGCTTACATACGCTTACATACCCTTACATAAGCTTGTGAGCTTACACATGCTTCATACCCTTACATACGCTCATATGTTTACATAGGCTCATATGTTTACATACGCTCATGAGCTTGCATAGGCTTCATACGCTTTCATGCGCTCATATGTTTACATAAGCTCATAAGCTTACATACGCTTACATAAGCCCCATACGCTTACAGACGCTCATAAGCCTATAAACATTTCATACGCTTACATACGCTAGTATGTGTACATCAGCTCATGGCCTTACATGCGCTCCTATGTTTACATAGGCTCATAAGATTACATAAGGTTCATCGCTTACGTATGCTCATATGTTTACATATGCTCACGAGCTTACATACGCTTCATATGGACACCTATGCATTCACACGCTCGTTTATGTGCCTAAAAGACAGGACATTAAACAGAACTACCGTGGTGGAGAAACTCGGATTCCATTTTTACTGGAACATCGGGGACCTTGTTGCAAAACTTTCGCTTTCTCTACTCAGTACGGTGTATATCGTTTGCTAGGTGTCATTCAACATTTTAAGCTGACTCAGTTGTTAATGGCTTAATAGGGTGTATTTTTTCATTATAACGCTCTTTGGTCTTTCAAGCCAGCAAAAATGTAATAAATGCAAACGGCTGATAGTACTATGATAGTAGGTAGAGGGGGGGGCGCTATAGCGCAGTGACGTCATCAGTGATGTCATCAGGTCGCGCTATAGTGCGACGGTTTAATCTAGCATGCTAATTTCTCCAACCTCAAGAGTCCTCCGACTCCAGAGACGTCATCAGGTCGCGCTATAGTGCGATGGTTTTTATTGATCTAGCGCTATGGTTTCTCCAACCTCGTTTTCAAGAGTTCTTACAATGCAGCACACTTGTCTGAAACCGCTAGCCTCGTTTTTGATTTAACAACCTTTGCAATCGGTTTTGCTCTACAAGTTTCCAGAATGTTCCAGAATATTCTAGAAAATTCTAGAAACGACAAATCCTCTTATCTGATTGGCTTATACTCAAAACCAGTTTAAACTGGTTTGTTATGGATTTCATCATGATGGTGTAATAATTCGAACGTCACGTTCGAATGCATCCTGCAAATCTCTATCATCGAGAAAAAGAAAATAACTCACAATGTTCCAGAAGTTTCGAGAAGTTTCCAGAAGTTTCCAGAAGTTTCCAGTATGGGGAAGTCCCTGATTTAACAGAGAATCTCCATAGTATAGCTATATAAATTGCATATAAGTTGCATATTCTTTGGAGAGGAACTTAGGAGTTATATCTTTCAGAGAGACAATCAATCCGAATTTAGGAGTTATATCTTTCAGAGAGACAATCAATCCGAATCAGCAGTTCATACTATTATTGGATGCGAGATCTTCTAGCATATGCAAGAGCTAGCTCTAATAACTCAATGAAGTCTGGAGTAGAACAACATCAAGTCTTATCCAAGCCAGAAGCTAAAGGCCTAGTTTGTGAACTTTTTTCAATTATGGATATAGAAGGAAATCGGGGAAGAATGGCTATGTTAATGATTTTTATTGAAGAACTTGCTGATGGTTTAATGAAATATCATGATAGGACTGTAGTAACATCATTCATAGAAGAAATAAAAGAAGAAATCAATGATAAAGCATTAGGAGATTGGGGTGAAAAACTACTAATTGACTCAGAATGTTTTATGTTATATTGATAAGTTCTCTTAAATTGCTACATTTAATTATATAGAAATAATGCTAAATTCAATTAATGAAAATTAAGTTGATGATTTACAAGATTTTTATATCTATTCAAAAACTATAAGAGAAAATACCAACAGATCAACAATTAATATAATAAAAGAAGCGCATTCCTTTATCATATACAAAAGCTACGGCGTGCGCAGTTGGGATCTATGTAATAGACTTGACGGGAAATACAGAGGACTGGCTTGTAAATATTACAACTTCAAGCATCTAGATATAGTAGCAAATCCCCATTATCTTCCACAATCTAAAAGGAATAAACTGCTATCTCATTAATAAAAGCTTAAAATAGCATACTTTTATAAAACTATTAGCTGAAGACTTGGAAAGTAGTACATAGAACAAGTCCATAATAGAGATTCAAAATATGTATATCTACAATAAATATATGTACAACCATCAACTACGCATGTGCAGTAGCTATATCAATAACGATAAGAGCTGGAGGCCTGAGAACTAGTATGTAGAATAAAGAAATAATAGAGATTTGAATATTCATCAAATAGCGCATGCGCAATAGCAATATCTCTATTTATAATACCCTTATATCATTTATATGCAAATATTATCAATATTACAATATTCTAAACATTACAATATATTGCCTATATACTTTATAGATAATAGCAATTTATTTATGGCATCGTTTTCAAAGAATGTTCACACAGAAGCAAGGTTATATTTCTAACAGACAACTTATGAAGAATAACTTCTAAACATTTTTAGGTATAGCTATTTCTAGCTATTTCCATAGTATGGGAATAATTGAGTACTAACATATTCAACTTCTTTCACACCAGCATCCTCAGAATTACTAGCTTCCTCTTCTTCATCATTCTTCCCTTGATGTATTATGAGATATTTTCTTTTCTCAATAGCATAATCTAAGGCCTCTTGCATATCCATACCATCTTCCTTCTGTGCTTTTTGCATGGTTGCTATGACTGCAGTCACAACAGCATCATTTTCAAAACTTCTATTTTATAAAAATTTGAAAACTTGCAGTATGTTTTGATCTTCATCCACTTCCTTACGCATTGAAGGCCATACATTCCCTAAAGGAAGATCCTCCTCAGTGTTGACAGTTTCATCATTATCATGGTCACTTTCCACTTCTATCTCATCATCATCTGAGTCAGACTCTTCACTACTTTCCTGATGCATCTCTTGTTCATGTCGCTTAACATTACTTTTAAACTTGGAAGAGAATTCACAATGATCACATTTATACTGATTCACGGTTAGCTGTTTAATTATAATTGTCGACTAACTCTTAAACACCTGAATCCTAGAGCATAAACTCGCTTGAATTTATAGACTAGTTCCTCCATTCAATATAATGTGGGAAAGGAATTCCACACTTGCACAGGAAGGATGTTTCCAATCAAACCATACCTAATCCTTAACTAATCCTTAGCTAATCATTACTTGATCCTAACTAATCATTGCCTGATCCTTACTAATTCTTATCTAATCATTACCTGATCCTTAGCTTATCCTTACTGATCATTACCTGATCCTTACTAATCATCACCTGATCCTTAACTAATCATTATCTCATCCTTACTGATCCTTAATTAATCCCTACTGATCCTCACTAATCCTTACCGACCCTTAGCTAATTCTTACTGATCATTTCTGATCCCTGCTGATCCTAAGCTGATCCTTACTGATCCTTAGCTAATCCTTACTGATCCTTAGCTAATCCTTACTGATCATTACTGATCCTTGCTGATCCTGAGCTGATCCTGAGCTGATCCTTCCTGATCCTTAGCTAATCCTTACTGATCATTACCTGATCCTCACTAATCATTACTGATCGTTACCTAATCCTTACTGATGGTTACTGATCCTTAACTAATCATTATCTGATCCTAACCTAATCATTACCTGATCGTAACCTAATCATTGCTTAATCCACTCGTCAAAAGCATTTTGGATGTGATTGAAAACAAGAGAAAACAAAGATTAAAAAAAAGAGCACAAAAAAGGGCCAAACTTTTCTACTTCAGTTCAAACTTCCCTACATAAAACTTATTATGCGACCAAAGCAAGGGGCCTGAAAATTTATTCCAGAGAAGATATTGCGTGAGCGAAGCCATGTCAAGAATCTTACCTATGATTTTGGAATGAAAAAACTTTGGCAATTTGCACGGACACCACATACTCTAAATATCAACATTCTGCTATTTAGGGTATTGTGGCAGCTGCTTGGACTAAATGAAAAGTTGTAATTTTGCTGGAAGAAGCCCAACAAATGGAGCTTGATATCAAAGAATTGAAGAGTTCAAGTTCAGTTAGAGAGAAGGAATTACCCACAATGAAGACAATCATCAAGAACATGAATAGGATTATGGTTGCTAAAAATGCAATTGATGTTGCTGATGTTCAGGTAAAGGAATTACACCAGAAAATGAAGCAGTGTTTAAATAAAGAAAGAACAATGTTGTGGCAAAAAGCCTCAAATTAGCCATGGCTCATGCTGAAAGAGGTTTTGAAAAGGTAAAGCTATCTGCTTTGAATGGGAGGCTGCAAATGTTGCGTATGGCGTATTATGAGCCATGCCAGCTCTTACAACTGAAGAGGAAAACGCATTGGCTGCTAGTGTTGTGAAAAAACCCACTTTGTCCTTGAATATCAGTTGATCTTTTGCATTGAATTTTAGCATTTGAACTTGATACAATGATTAAAATGTATTTTATATCATCAAAAAGTACATTTGAGTAGATTTATTTAAACCCCTGCTGACAAGAAACTCTTTCCTGTTGACAATGTAATCTGTCTGCCTTGTTTGGTGGATTGCATCATCTACGCTACTTGCCTCATTTTAGGATGACGGTGTCCTAGGGGTACTCCCTAACATTGGCTCTCTAAATGCATAAAACAATAGCTACTCTTTTAAGATGGGTCAGTTGTTTTATAAAACTAAAAACCTTCCCCTCATCAACCGTCCGGAAATTAGCAAATTCATTTTATTCATTTTTTATGATCCTCTGACAAAATTCCTTCCCCAAAAGAGCTCAACTTTCGGAAAAAACCTATAAATATCCAAAAGATTCCTGGAAATTTTACTTTCACACACCCCTAGAAATCTACTTCCATACCCCTGTAGGGATATAAAATAGAATACCCCAATCCTGATACTTAAAGCACTGATTTCATGCACGCCTTTGTTGTTCACAGTCATACCCAAGTTCAACAATAAAAACGAATCAGAGTAGAAGCAAAGATACTCGTATGGTGAATTTTTGTACCAAAGGGCGTCCTTTACTCAGATTGCGATCTTATTTTCCCCTTTTCTGATTTGGTTTTGGTTGCTTCATGAAAAGTTCAGTGGATGGATAATATGGACACAACCAAACATCTGTCAAAAGCATTTGATTATCACTTTTTATTATTTCTCGACCCTACCTAAAATCTAAGCTTTTTAACAGTATTTTTTACTCTGTCTTAATTATCCACTTTTTATTTTTTCTCGACTCTACCTAAAAAATGCAGCGTAAATAGGAATCCGGGATCCCTAAGGGATCGCCAGGTGCAGAAACACCCCCTATTATAAATGATTATTTACAATGATTAATTTAAAATCATTTTTTCTTACTGGTATCCAACAAAGTTTACTTATACAGTGCTACATAAATGTAGCAAAAAAAAATATCTTTAAAGGAATGAATATTTACCACCCTACAATACCCACTGGTCTACTCCAAACAACCCCCCCTCTTTTTTGCCTCCTTCTTCATTTCTAGTACAAACATTTATTACCTCACACTTAATTTATTTGTTTGTTTTATAAAAAACTTTAATAGGATTACTTTATCTTATATTCTTATCTACATCTAACTAATCACCCCCTTTTTTCTTCTCCTCTTTCACATTACCTTTATTCTCTCTGTCTCTCTTACTTCCTTTATTTGCCAGCCCCAGTCCACTTACATCTCTCTGCACTCCCTATTAGTCCCCAGTCTCTCGTTTCCTTTTTTCTATTGCACATGTTCTGTTCCTCCCTTTTGCAGTTTCCCAGTCTTGCACGGTCATTCATCAAATTTCTCATACGCATTCTGCAGCTTCCAATCGGCTGGGTCCTTATTCATCTACATATGTTAGCCTACGATATTCTTGGACTACTTATTCTTCTACCGTTTCTGTGGTCTAGCTATATTCATTCTCACGTTTGCACACCACACATGCCCTCCCACACATATTTTACATTCAAATTCTATCTATTATATCTACCTGTTTTACCATATTATCTTCTCTTTACAATCACTTTCTATCTACTGAACATTTTATTTTTCTTTTTCTTTTTATTTCTCATATATATAATTTATATATCTTTTTCCCGGTCTTACTACAATTCTTACTCCTTCCTTTACTTTATTCTAGCTTATACTACCTATTCAATTTTAACCTTCTTTCCTTCTTCATTACTAATACAAAAATCTCCTTCATCTCTTTTACTGTTCTTTATTCTAAAGTTCTCTAATATAAAAAGGATATTCCTTTTATGTTGATCCTCCTCTAATATATAAAGGATATTCCATTTTTATGTTGATCATTAGCCTGTCTGAAATAATTTTATAAAAAGGATTTTCTTTGTATCTGAAAAAGGTATCATTTCTTAAACCTTGTAACCAAATGAAATGCCTGAACAATTTTCTTCTAAAGCGCTTCATTCACTCGAGATAAATGAAATAGTAGAAAAATGGAAGAAGGAATGTAATAATTCAAGCACACCATTTTTTCTCTTTTCTCTTTTGCTGTGGCTTGTCTATCTCATCCATCCTGACGGTCAAGTTTTTTGCAGCCATCAAGAAAGAATGGTCCACCAACAAATGGTCGTATCTCTGAAACAAGTCTCAGACATGTCGTCTTAAAATTCACTATCGCAATCTGGTTCAATTATGCCTTATTGGGTGACAATAGGATGAAACTACAAAACTCCAAGCCACAGGTCTCAAAGAAATTTTGGCACCATGAGCAGTAGCTCAAAGATCAGACCTGTTACCTGTTTCACTTTTTCATATGAAAAATCCAATAATTCTCTATTAAACAGTGAACTATGTTTTCACCCGAGTTTCCAAAGTCTTTGGTACTCCAGTTCGTGGTATAATGCAAGGTGTACTTTAGTTTGAGATCTTGAATGATGGAAGGTGCCTTATGCATGGATAGGCTTCATATCCCAATACTCACCTGACAAGACATTAATGAGTAATGCATATACTATTTCAGTAAATTACAGTAATTCTTCAAATAGATACTGCGTGATAGTGTTTACGAAAGGAGCTTTGAAATGAACATGCATTTAAAAGAGAAAGGTTTTTATTGATCTAATTTTAGCCACTGGATCAGTACGGACAAACATCGGAAGAAATGTCCCTTTTTACCAGGAATATAATTAATCTCTGTGACAGTTAAGAATTTATTTTTAATCAGTCAATCTTAATTAACATTTCAGATTATTTTAAAATGCACCTCCTACTTCGTTGTCTTGGATTCTTAATTCTTAACTAGTACCTACCTCCTACAAACTTTGTTTATTTCTATTTATACAGAAAAATAAATGGATATCAATAACTATATAAGCCGGCCTGATGTCTACCACGGTATTTTGGGTAGCTGGGGTAAGTTGGGTATTCCAACCATTTTGAATAATAATCAGCCAAGAGGCTTAGACTCACTACAAAAGTCATAGATTCGCTCCCAGCCCCCATGCAACACAGCCCGCTCATACTACGACTTATAATATTTCAGTGTGGAAAAGCGGACTGGAATTCGTTGCCTCGATTTCATTATTTTGTTCACGTGAAAATGTAGCGACCCCCTGCAAAGTCTGCAATGTCGGCAGTTTTGCTTGCATCGCAACTCACCAGCAGTTTTGAAAGTTGTCTTTAATAGGCAGTGCAGTAAATGATCTGTCCAAAATGAGTAGAGGTGAGGAATGTGAATCTTCAAAAAGACCTGGTGTCAAAATTTTACTGTTGTTTTAGAGCCTTATCAAATGAGCCCGGTTAACCGGGCTGGCCCGTTTTGTCGAGATCTCACCAACGCGTTCAAAAGCAAAAAGTAGAAATACAAGATGGCTTCCTCCAACAACAGAAAATCGTTCAGATGGTCTGATGAAATGCTGGACAACCTAATGAAATGCATAATGGATTTTAAAACGCAGATGAACTATTGTGGGTTGGACTTTGACGGTGATAAACCTCGGCTGTATTCTGATATTTTCTTTGCTGCGACTTCCATAATTGTATTACATTTTGTATGCTATTGCATACGACTTGGACAGATGACAACAGTGAAACCACAATAGTAAAAGCAGATAATATCTGGTCGTCCATTATTAATTTAGGACTGTTATAGAAATTGTGTCTCAAAAGAAAAGGTGGGAAAATTTTTTGCAACTTGATTCATGTGACTGTTTTCAGCCCGCTAAACCGGGCTATAAAAACGTGATGCCGGGCTGATTCTAGCCCGGCAAACCGGGCCAGCCCGGTCAAAGGGGCTCATGTGATAAGCCCCTTAGTCGATGTGTAAAATTCTTTCTGTTCTATCTGTATTTGTAGGACGAGTCGGAGCAGTTGCATAAGTTGATTTCAAAACCATCGAGTGGCATCGACTGCTGTCGTATTATTGCCGTTCTATGCTTGTTTCCCGTAAGTAACCGTTTTTCATTTTTAGTCTGTCAATGCCGCTTTTAACTTAAACTAACCATGGCATGTAAGAAGAGAAAATTTCTCAAACAAATTTTGCTAAACAATTTTATGTAATACATGGAGCTTGGAATGTAAACAAATCTGTTTTTCATTTACAAACATGGATTTTTCAAACAACTTATGTGTAAATTGTGGCATAAACCTTGTTGTGCACAACAAAGAGTTGTTCTCATTAAACAACTCAAGTTCACAATTATTGTCTAAAGTAAACAACTGCAACGTCAAGGATATTTTCAAATGGATAAATAGGAATAATCACAAACAGTATTACATGTGCAGAAATTGTAATAGGAAAATTGTCAGCCTTATGAACACACAGAAAAAACTGGATAGTTTAAAAGCAGTCATAAAGACTGAGAACAGCAAAGTACAAAATATATTTTTCGATTTTTTGGCAAATACTGAAACTACCCCAATGAAAGCCAACCAAGTAAACATACAGTCACCTGCACGAAAAAGATTTAAGATTGAATTGTTTTCTCAGAATCAACTTGGAGTTCAGCAAAGGAAGTGGCAACGACGAAGGTTTTTTGATTTAAAGCCAGCAGAAAAACACACAGGAATGATCAGAAGGTAGGTCCTTTTTTAATTAAATAAATTAATAAATGCCAATCTTCTACATAAAGACTGGATGTCTCTTTGCAAACCAACAGTACATGCCACAGCGGCGGCTGGGACGGATATTTTACTGTTATTAATCTTAAAAAAATGCGGGGTCTGGGGCGTAGCCTCAGGAAAATTTTTGTTGACCACGCCCTTCAGAAGCTCAGAAAGCTTGGGCAACGCCCTTTTATAAAAATTCTAATACTTTACATAGGCGCTAAGATCGATACGATTTCAAGCATAACAAAACTCTAGCTAGCACATATATCCTGCCATTGGTACAGTAATATCTAAAATCTGTATAACCACACAAGCTATATAAATTGTAAAAGCAAAGAGTAATATAAGTTTAAAAGTTAAAATAATTCACAATGAGTTTCTGTATGTTTCTCAAAAAAGTTACTTCCTGGAGAATCTGTCCATCCTTCTCTGGTTAAATGATTTGAACCTCGCTATAATATAAGGTTTAAAATCTGTCTGCTGAGACAGCCCTCTGAAGATTTTTCGCTCCACAAGTAGCAACAGAAGCATCTCTTTTCTTTTCTGGAACATCCATGACCTTGTTGCTGAAACTACCCTCTTCATGGGACTGAAAACTCCCTCTCAATGAACACTAGTCAAGGGAGTTACAGCAGCAAGTTCAAGTACCTTCATTGCCTGGGGTAATGCATCTTGTAGCTCAGCCCGTTTTATCCCATCAAGCAGATCTTGAACTGAAGACTTTCCAGTGATAACAGCCTCCAAATCCACTTCCGATTGATTTGCAGCTTCAAAGTCATCAGCATCTTCAATATTTTCATAATTTTAATTTGCTGTTCTTGCACCTCTTGCCTTTCTTTTGCTATACTAGCATCCCTCTCCCATAGCAATTTTTCAAGGAGTAGAGCAATTTCTCTGTTGTTGTACAGAACATTAAAACAATGCTCAAGAGCAACCACATCAGGGTATAGAACAGCAAGTTCATTCAGAAGTGCTCTGTGATCTCTTGGAGTCATCTTTATGCGCTCAATTTCCATGGGGTGAATTATTTCCATCCATTTAAACTTTTGAAGATTTTCAAAGCGCCAGCTCAGTTGATGAGAAAATTCTCTTGAAACCCTCGTGGCAACATTAATCAAGAGATTTCTCCAGCTATTCTCTGATCCGTCAATTCCTTCATCTACTCCATGCCATCCAGCTCTTCTTCGAATAGCAGGAATTTCTGGATCCATGGCAAGAGCATCTCCCCATATTTGTTCGAAATTAAGGCTTTGCAGAACGCGTTTCCAGTCATTTACCATGGATGACACTTGAACAGCATCCAACGTGGGTTTCTGCATCACCTTAATCAATGGTGTACAATACTAAAAAATCTTGCGATATAACTTGAGCAGAAAAACAAACTGAATTTGCTAGATCTTGGCACAAAGGCCTCTTGCAGATGTCTCTGCCTGTTCATTGGTGTCTCTTGCCATCTCAAACAAAACAGTACCAACCTCTTCTTTGAGTTATCTAAGGCACTTATTGCAGTGTCACGTGAGAGCCAGCGAGTATCTCCAGGTTTGGGAAGATTACGACCCAGTAAATGTGTTCTTTTGGGACTGCTTCTGAAAAAACGTATTAGGCTGTCGATGATATCAACAAAAAGATTAAACTTCTGTGATGTTCTTCAATATTTGTGAAGCGCACAAGGACATTTGATGTGCTACACCATGACTATAAATGGCAAAGGGAACTTCTCCTGCACTTGAGATTGCACACCATTTAGATGTCCACTCATGGCTGCGGCTCCATTGTATGACTGGCCAACTAGTTTTTTCGAGCTCAGTTCAGGTGTCACTTTGAATTTGGCAAGGGTGTCCAAGAGAACAGTGGTAAGACCATCGGCAGACTGATCGTTTGATGAATCGATTAAACCTAGCATGTGTTCTTCAATTTGCCCATCGTTTATCAGCCTAACAGACACAACTGACTGTTCGATGTTACTAAAATCGCTGGTATCGTCCATCATTACCGCTAAGTAAGACGAATTGTCTATACGCTTCTGGATTTCTGATTTCACTTCTTCTTATATACATTCAATTAACTCATTTTGAGGTTCGTGAGATGTATAAGTTACCTTCTCATTGTCAAGAAAAGGTCTCAGTTCACTACTGTAATTTGCCATAAGATCAAGCAGCTCAGCAAAATTTCCTCGGTTGGATGACGTCTGGGATTCATCATGTCCGTGAAAGGCTAACCCTTGTGCTAACAAGAACACTACAACATCTATGTGATGCTGAAGAATGCGACAACATCTTAAAGCATTGTGGTTGTGTTGTGCAACTTCTCGCTGCCTTGCCTCATCAAGAGCACAGGCAACATCCACGTTACCATGATGGTTGTATGAGGCATGATTGCCGATATGAAGTTTGGATGCTTGATGTCTGTCAGCAACCACCCACAAGTTTGAACCTGAAGACTTGTAGCCAGACTCTTGTACAAAAGAAACTTTCTTCATCTACAAAAAGAATTGTTAAAAACAGAACGTCAAGAATCCATCAAGAAAAATTATTTCAATCAAAGGGGAATCTAGAAACTTACAGCTACTTCTGCACTTAGCAATTATAAAAATATAAGGTCCTGGTGACCATGACTTTGTCGCAGGTCATTCTGTAAATCGCAACAAGGTGTTGGTAGGAATTTTGCAGCGATTAAAATCGGTGAGGGTTGAGCGCAAAGTAGTTCACGGCTCGTGACCTCAAGCAACAAATAGGAAATTACTTTCAGACATCACGGCTTCCTGCCCACCATTCCTTGGCCACCCTATTATTTGATATCAATTTCTAATAATGACGCTAACATGTTCCCTGAAGCCACAGGTGTAACGAAGGACAACGCTTTTCTCTTCCAATCATTTTGTGGCAAGTTGATTGGGGTGTTGGTAAAAAGGTACCTCTTAGGAAACTCAGAAAAATGATAACATTTGTTTAATCTTACCTTCTTTAAATCTCCCATTACAAGAAAGGGCCAGCTAAAATAAGTGTTATAATGTGACTATCTTCATGTTTTTTATCTTATTTTACTCACATGTTTTTGTATCGTAAGTATATGATGTACTCACCTGCAAGTTCTGTAGGTGGCATCCATTAAACACATCTCCTGTCCATATAATAGCAACAAGCGTTTCATCCATGTAGATTGGTAAATAAACAAAAATTTGCCACAATTGTCACTATTTTGATTTGAAGGCTAAAAGAGTTGAAAATAGTCATAGATAAGCTTGCGACGAATAGCAGAAACATTTCACTGCATATGTGCAAGTTTTTGTATGTGTTGTACTGATTGTTGTTTAAACCACAGTAGCAGTCTTGCTTCACTTTATCAACTGGTGCATTTCGATGGGCATCTGTGTATGAATTTTCCCAAATGGTTTCAGTCTGTTTCTGATTTTTGAACTGTGGAGAGTGTCAAACGGGATAGGTTTAAAGTACCCTGAGTAAAGTTTTAAGTTGGTTCTAAGTTTAAATTTACAATGTTTCCATGTTCATCGCAATTTTGAAGTATGGTACTACTCTAAAACTATTTATAGATAAGTATAAAAAGCAATAAGTTTTACTTGCTAGACTCGTTGCTTTCAATAGACTCGTGCTCTATTAGCCAAACTTGGCGCAACATAAATTTTGAAGTAGTAACGAAGTAATAGGAAAAAAATCTTACTCTATAGAATATAAAATCTGATGGATTCGTCACTTTCCAGTCGAATTTCTGAACAGTCTCACACCAAGTGGAATGCCACTCCACGGACAGGATCTTAAAGTTGGAGCTGCTATCATTTTACTCAGAAATCTCAGCCCGAAGAAAGGACTCTGTAATGGCACCCGTCTCATTATTCGGCAGCTGAGAGATCATTTCATTGTAGCTGAAATCATTGCCAGCTCATTCAGTGGCCAAATTGCTTTAATACCAAAGATCACTTTGGCCCCACAGGACTCTGGCTTGCCTATCCAGCTTTATAGACGACAGTTTCCAATACGTCTAGCATACTGCTTAACCATAAACAAGGCACAAGGTCAGTCGTTAGAAAATGTTGGCATATATTTACCACAAGACGTGTTCAGTCATGGCCAGCTATATGTAGCTTTCTCACGTGCAACATCATTTGCTGGCATCAAAATCGTCACCCAAGATGGTAAGTGTACAAAAAACATTGTCTATCCTTAAGTTCTCCACTAAAGTATTTCAGCTACTACACATCTTTCCTCACATACTTCCAACTGCATTGCACTCAATTTTTATAAGACAATGGGTATAAAATACTCGGCATTGCCTTTTCTATAACATACAAACCTTTTGTATGGATTAAGCTGATTGCATTTGGCAATCGCTTCAATCATGTGGTTTAAGTTCTATTTCTATTAAAATACTTCCAACAAACTTCTTTACTAAAGGACCAATTTGGAAAAATGTCCTAAATTGAGCTGCTGACAACATGATGCCTAATGCCAATTCTTAAACCAATTCTGGGAAACAGCACATAATTAGCAACATGTCTCTCTTAGAGTTCCTCAAAATTTATTTACTATAGCAATTGTACTCATGGATTAGATACCATCAAATATTTTCAACACCAAAAATGTCTTATTAAAAATAATGAGTGTTTCAATACTGTTGTATAACGTCTCCATTTTAACCACGTGCTACCACTACATTAACAATGTTGATACACACTGTGTCAGTGCACAAGCACCATGTCAACAGGGAGCAGGTCACTGAAACGATGGTCGATCCAATGATGGCACTTCCTCCTGGAGCCATTGCTGACCCAAAGGTAATAGTTACTGCGATCATGGTCAATCCAATGACGGCAACCCCTCTTGGAGCCATTGCTGACCCAAAGGTGACACGTTACTGCAATAATGGTCCATCCAATGACGGCAATCCCTCTTGGAGCCATTGTTGACCCAAAGGTGACAGTTACTGCGGTGATGGTCAATCCAATGACGGTAATCCCTCTTGGAGTCATTGTTGACCCAAAGGTGACACGTTAACGCGGTGATGGTCAATCCAGTCAGGGCAGTCTCTCTTGGAACCATTGTTGACCCAAAGGTGACACTCATGTTCCCTTCACATTCCACTAACCACCACAATGCCTTAACATTAAACAACAGTACTTCCTTCCTCTATGCTTTCCTCTCTTCAAATTTCTTCAGCATTTTATATCTATTGTGCAGACTTTCAGATTTAAATCTGGCGACAATGAGTGGCGCACCCCATTATACCCCTGCATGATCAGTAATAAGGCTACATTTTACTGGTCTCTCAGCAGATAATACGAAGCCATTCTCAGCGTCCAACAATGTGCCTTTTCAACAACAAGGGATCATTATTCCTCGCACCTTTATTTATTGAGTCCTTCAGTAACCATATAAAAAAATCATTATGGATTCCCCTTTCCAATCTTATGTTAGATTAAGATGTGATCGATATTGCATTGGTTTCATCTAAACCTAAAACCTTTACTATAACGTTTAACGGTATCGTCAAGTATAAAAGTGCCTTAAGCCGCCAAGCAATCAAAATTCAATTGGAAAAGAATACCTAAATTGCCTTTTGTGCAGGAATTCAGAAAAAGCTGCTTCGTCTTCATGCATATGATCTTTTATGTATGTCTATTCCCTTGAAAACCTCAACTTCAAGTTATTTCAACCAACCAGATGCTAAACACACTCGAAGCTATATGACTCTGCTTAACACACCCAATCATTCGTCCTGACCTTATCCTAAATACCACAAATGATGAACAATGAAGAAAATACCCTTCTTATGCATGAACCCCAATTTTTTAAATGATAGTTATGCCTTGGACATAAAAATACCCAAACAGATTTCCTATTATTATATGCTTCTCAGAAAGGCTGTTTCTTTACCAGCCTTTACCAGGATGTCCGTAATATATGTCTACATTACCTCCATCAGAAATAATAATCTAAACAATATTCCGATTAATTTAATAGAGAGGAGTAATTTTCTCAGCAACACTCTTCTCATCTCTCTTTGAGAATGGCTTTGGGGGACCGGAAGCACTAATCTGAAATTCTGCACACATGTTAGATTGCTTTTGTAGATTGATGGTTGACTGGTCCTATAAAAGATGGAATGAGCACAACAATGGACCAGCCTATAGGACCTTCAACTCAGAAATGGGACTGCAACAATGAATACCTTAATTCAGAAAAGAAGGACAACAGGACCAATGGAATACATTTCTTTACACCAGTTTGTGGGCAGTGTAACTTCAAAGTGGAGGTCCTCACGAGGCGGTGGTCTTAAACGGGCAAGGGCTAGTCTACTATCTTAAAACAGGAGTGGTCATGGCAACCGATTTTGTGCAAGTCACTCCTCCGACCTCGCAGCTCCTACGCCTTTCCCGCTTGATCTCTGCTCTGCCGCCCGTGGGGTAGGCGAGCAATCGCCCTTCGTCTTTTCCAAATCTGCCATCGTTTTGGGGGTAATTGGGGCTAACCCTCCTTGCATGTGCGTCACTGGCGCCAGTCGAAATTGAACAACTATCGCCCGGCAGGCTGAAATTTTACTTGCAGCTTTCAACTAAACTCGCGCCGAAATTCGTTTCAAATTTTCGTGTATTCGTTTAGGAACACTGTGTTCTTACGAAATGATTAAAGATTGGAATTAATTTAACTGTTTCCCAGCTGAAATAACATGTTTTGGTTTTCTGTGCTGCTCGGTGAAGATAATTTCTTTGTTTCTTTTCACTGCTAAATTCTTTGATTTGTTGACAGCTCGATTAAACTTACTGAATCAAAGCAAGCCTTCTGTGCGTGACTGTGACCCTTGGCATGAGTTCCGTCTAAGAGGAAAATATAGTTTTGTTTTGATTGATTTCGTTTTCGGTTTTCTGAAATTTCTAATGCAAGTACAAGGGTGCTTTGGAAGTTTGCTTTATACCGTGCTGGAGTTATAATTTATTTTCTGGATTTCAATGAACAAACATGCAAATGGTAAGATATTTTGGTATTTGAATTGTGCTGTTCTCATGTTCATTACAAGCTTGAATTTCAGTGCGTACGAAGGGGTCTTCCCCCTCCTCCAAGGCAAATATAGTTTTGTTTTTATGGAAGTCTTTTTCGATTTTTACCTCACTAATTTTATGAAGCAAAAATCATGTCAAGATAAAGAATCATCAGAATCAATCATACATTTAAGAAATATTTAATACAAATAAAAGGGTGCTTTAGAAGTTTGCTTCTTACTGCGCTGGAGTCCTATCTACTATTTTCGTTTCCAAATTTTAATGACCATACAGGAAAATGGAAAAATTATTTGTATTCAAATTGAGCCGTTTTCAAGTTCAATGCAAGTTTGAGTTTCTGTGTGTAGGGATCACGGTTTTGGTTCGAGTTGACGCTGTTCACATCTTAGTTCAGTCAAGCAGCGTTCTCTCATCATGCTATCATCGCATTTAGATACGGACATTTCACTCTCCAATAACACGTTCGAAATTTCTCTGAAAATAAAATGATTTTCCAAGGATTTTCATGAAAACAATCTCCAGCTAAAGTGTACGAGAATTCCAAGGAGTGAATCACCCCTCAGCATTGAGATGTAGAACAAATAAAGACATTCGCATAGAAATAAAATTTTTTTTATTAAATGTATTCATGTCCATTCTTGTGGCATATATTGCTTTGTTTGTGCAAAGACTTTTCTACGATCCTCTATGCCATTACCTTATTTCAAAAGGTTGTTGAAAACAGAAAAGTGCATTTCATGGTTAACAATGCCCATTGGAACCCAAAGATGAAGAATGGTGCTATCAAAAACCTGGACCAACGAACTGTTTGAAGGACAACACCAAGGAACGGAACTTTAGAACGGGTAAAGGACCTTAGACTAACACCATGGACCAGGACCATGACTGGGACTAGGAAACAACAGGAAGAACACAGGAATGAAACTAAAGAAATGGACCAACCACAATGAATAATTTCAGGACTAAGGAACATTATAGTGGACTAAGTACCCTGGACTAAGATCTAGGAACAGGACTTTAAGTGGGAACAGGAAGCAGAACCCTGGACTAAGACCAAATAACAGAACATTAAGTGGGACTGGGGAACAGGACCTTTGACTGGAGAGGGACCCTGGGAATACGATCAGGGCCCAATATCAAGACTTAAGGACCCTGGACTTAGGCCAAAGAAAAGAACCTTCAGTGGCAAAAGGGAACAGGACCCTGAAATAAGGACAGGGAACAGGACTTTCAATGGCACCAGGAAGCAGGACCCTGAAAGGCCAAAACAAGAGCACCTTTCATGGGGCTGGGGAACAGGACCTTTGACTTGAGAGGGACCCTGGGAACAGGATCAGGACCCATTTAAGGACCCACAATTTAGGCCAAAGAACAGAACCTCAAGTGGCAAAAGGGAACAGGAACCTGGAATAAAACAAGAACAAGGACCTTGCAATAAATTAAGGAACTAAGCAGAGGTTACATCTGGACTATGGAATGACTTCTCTCAATAATTTTAATGCACTAACCTTAAAAGGTAAAGGTTCTTATGAGGCGGTGGTCCTAACGAGGCGGTGCTCTTAGACGGGCAAGAGCTAGTCTACTATACTAAAGTAGTAGTAGTAGTCATGGAGACGGATTTTGTCCGAGATCATCCTCCTAGGGTTTTCAAGATCCAGTGCTCACTCTTGCACCTTTCCCTGCCGCCCCTGGTGTAGTTAAGCCATTGAGCCTTTTTTTTCAAGTTTCTGTTATCATTTCTGGGGAAATTGGGGCTAAACCTTCTTTTATCTAGGCAGTCTGGTGCCACTAAAAACAAAAGAACAAGGTGTTTGCTGCGGGATTAATCTCTTTTTCTTGACATCTCAACACTTTGAATAGCGCGACCTGTTTGTTATCCTGTTTGGAAACAACGAGGTTAGGGGATTCATTCCCCTCCAAAGAGCATGGTTGATTTTTATTTTTGTTCTTTTCTTCGATATTATTGAGAAACGTTTCTGTAAAAAGGAAAGGCAAGTCTAGAAGACTAAAATTATTTGCTTCCTAAAATTTTCTGCCCATTTAGAACACTAAAAATCATTCCATTGCCTATATGTGTCGTCCTAATTTATTTCCTCCAGTAAAATAAAATTGACAGAATACCTAAGGCATTCGAAATCAATGGGAATCCCGTGATTGCAGCAAGATTTGTACAGTATTCTTTTCTTGACGTAAGCCGAACGTCTTGAATGTATTGCAGACTAAAGTCTAAAGTTTATTTTCAAAATTACTGCCAAGTTATACTTTGAAAATTACTTTCAAGTTATTATACAATATTTTTGTTCTGCAACTTATCCACGACATTTCATCTATATTAACAATTTCCATTTTGCACGAATGTCGCTGAAAAAACATTTTGGGTTCGAGTGTTTACATTTTCCACAAGGAAGTAGACAGCATGGGAGGTTGACATGTTGTTTTCATCACCTGGCACTGCTCACAAAACATGGATCTAGGACCCCAGTATCGAGGAATAGGACAGAGGAATAGGAAAAAGATCACACCCGACAATATCAGCAGCAACAATTACTGGACTAAGGAGTAGGTCCGAGCAAATGAACTCTATAACAACTGAGGACAAAAACCAAAAACATGCTGCACAACAACAACTTTGGGTTTTCACGTTCTGTATCCTAAAGAATAAGCACTCCGTACCGTCTCAAAAGGGCTGTGCAACCCCGGTGGGGTACTTAATATAAATTGGGTACCGGTACCCCCCATATAGGTGCATTTTCGGCCCTGGAATTCTCTAAAATTGCTATGATTTTCTCCAAAACCCCATAAAATGGGGTGTGAAATTTAAGAACACTCAAACATTTTACTTCATTTAGGTCACATCAATGTTAAAATCGTTCGATGTTCGCAGTACAATTTCAACCTATAACAGAATGAGATCTACAAAGTCATTTCTTTTAACTCCTTTTTTCATTCTTATTATCCGGGGTCTCTTTTTGCATATGTCTAGATTATATGTGGGTGCATTCGAAAATTCTGGGCCGCATATCCCCTTCATCAATAAGTCATGCACCCCCTCGGTATAGCTTCTGAACAGACGTACAACTGAGGACGAGGGTCTAAGAACTTGAAGGAGTAAAGATTACTTTCCCTTGCATACAAGAGCATTGAAAAGAATAATCAATTTGTAAACTGTCCTTCCCACTAACGAATATTTCGCAATCCACGCCTATTATGCGAAGGTTTCCTTGCACATGAAGCACCCAAAACACCAACCAACGAATACCTACTGTCAAGATATTCTCATCTACACTAAGGTTTTCGGCAATCCACGCTTATGGAAAGACTTGAAACCTGCTGCAAAACAAGGAATAACATTTTCTTGCATACTAAAAACTCAAAACACAAAGTAACCCATTTAAAAGTAGTATCGTCATGGTCACTAACATTGCCTTTTATTTGCCATGTATAGAACGTAAACAGACTGCCCCAGTCCATGATTCACGGACACCAACGTCCTTCTCCGCTTAAAGCACTATAAACGCTAACGCTTCTTTCCACTTCAAGACTAAGCCATTCGTGCAGACAGTCACTGAAGCTAAGTTAAGACTAACCAGTCTAAAAGCTTCAAACCGTTCATGCAATACCTTGGTGATTAAGATACTTCCCCAAACCATTGTATACAATCAAACCATACTAATTTCCCGTGCATACTATGAAAATCTTATTCACGCCACTTCCTATAACAGTGCAGCTTTCTTCTATGCTAAAGGCAACATAAGACAGCACTGAAACAGTTTTGCCTCATACCTTTCTAGGAGTGATTGTGTCCTCTAATCAAACTGATTTGTTATTTAGAATGACCCCCTTCATAAACAACCGTTCCAAAGCGGGGGTCCAAAGTGACACACAGAGCGCAAAAGCCCGACCACGTGGCCAGGGCTAGTCAATTTATCAAACTTTTTTGATAAATTTTTTAACCTTGGACATGACGCATCTTCAGCAGGTCATAAAAAAATTTGCCCAGCACTTGGAAGGGGCAAGTTTGGCTTTTTTGAGTCTGCTATGACCATATAAACAGAAAATAAAATAAAAACCCATATGTACTCGATCTAAAGGTCATCTCAACTGGCCACCAGACTACAAAGGGAATTGGTCACATGATATTTTTGGAAGGGAAATGTGATAAAAATCGAAGTTATTGGCATTGGCAATTGTAGATGTATTCAGCGCTAAAGATAAGAGGGTAAACTTTTTTAAGTTTAACTGAAAATAGACAAATGTATTAAGGATTTTAAAGGGCGAATAAAAGAGGCAGTGGAACATATTGAGGGTGGAATCGAGGAATTCGAAGAGGAAATGGATGGAATGAGTTTTGTATCAGTTTATGGTGAAGGGCAATGAGGCTGTGGGAACAGAGAGGGTGATAAGGTGAGTTAGGAAGACGTATGAGAAATGGACGAACGATATAAAGATTGGAAAGAAAAGGATGTTGGAGACAATGAATGGTATAGAAAGGGAAAGAAAGAAGAAGATTCAACAGGAGGAAGATCGAACGCTTGGTATAGCAATGGGGGAAGAAAAGGAGGAAACAGAACCAAAAAGAAAACCGATGAACGATGAAGTCGAGAGAGAGGCGGAGAACTTGCGTCTTGAAGCTAAGGAGTTGGAGGATTCATTTCTGTCTGAAGATGCTGAGGAGATGGAGGGGCCTTTGTTTTCTGGAGATGAGGAAATACCGAAAGGAGAGAATAGCTAGAACTGAACGTCTGAACTGAACAGTATTTTATATCTTTTATAATCTTATATCTTGCTATTTGATTTTTTGACGCAACTGATACGTAGCATTAGTAACGTTACTGAGTTTTTATTTTCTGCTTGTTATTTTATTGGGAATACGTTCCCTACGGTAATCATGTAGATTGGTCAGGTGCACCTGAAGGGGGATTTTAGTTTGGAATGTTTGAAAAAATGAAAATGAGAATCTTTCGATTGGTTTGAAATGGAGAAATTTGTGGTTTCTGAGTAGAAACCAAGACTATGAAGGCAGAAAATGTCTTATTGATGCAAGCGCATGAATTTTGATGCCTTGGAAATTAATAGGTTAAGTATGGGAAGGGAAAAGTTTATTTGGGTACAATGGCTTGAAGAAAATAAAGGTCTGGTTATTGAGTTCATAATAGTAATAAGGTAAAGGATGAGAACCTCGTGTTCATATTTATTCCTCTGCAGTTTTGTTTAAATGCAAATTAAAAGGTGAAGTAGGGGAAGAAAGAAATTAATTTGGGTACATAAGCTTGGAGAAGAAAAAGTTTAGGTTCTTGAGTTAAAAATAAGAAGGAGAACCCGGAGTAGCTCTTTACAGTAATTCGTCTTTTCATTCATTCCTGTGCATTGTTATTGCAATAGAAATGAATAGGCAGAGAAAGGAAAGGAAAAGTGCATACTTGAAACGCTTATGTTATACACGTTTCTATTGATTCAATCCATAGAAGTCAGAAGAGATTGGAATAAGATAAGAATGGTGTTCTTAAAGGAATTTTAGCTCTTCCAGTTAGCTAGCTAAGTTTTCATCACACATGGTAATGTTTTGAAAAAATATCCCACTAATTCTTCTGGAAATGTCAAATCTCTAACCATGGGAAAGGTGTTGATGACTATGAATCAAATCAAAGCAGACGGCTGGCGGCACTGCTTACAAATAATTGTTTACTCAGTATATACTGTACATGGGTGATGTCAGAATTTGTTGTTGCATTTTTTCAGTATCCCCAATCAAAGTCTTGAAGCTTAGCTTTGGAATTTTGATTTGGTGATTTTATCTTAACGTTCTAAACCTACTGGCTTTCCACTTTTTCTGTATGCCACACACATCATCATCATAACAAATATTTACTCAGACCGCCCAGTTGGGGTATGATATAACATAAAAAATAAGTTAAAATATTTAATTGTTTGAACTCTACATCACAAAAGGGACAAAAAAGAGTTTAAAGATATCCATATAAAAAACATAACTACTAAAGTAAGAACAGTAAGAGCTAAAATATTCCAATATAAATGTAACATAACAGCAACAGCAACAAAAGAACCTGCAACAATGAAATATCTTTAGTGTCGTTTTACACAAATACTACATACGAATAATTAAAAATAAACTTGAATATGTCACAGAATTATGTGAAAATGTTCCTGCTTAAATAAATTTCAATGTTGGAGCTGGAGTTTCTAAAACTTTTGGCAATTCATGGTGCTTGGTTTCGAGATCAAGAAAGACCTGTGATTCCAGAAATAGACATGTTTTGACACATGACAACTCGCCTGGTTCCTACTGCCTATTTTTTTGATTTTCATTGGCCTGATTAGTATATCAGCTAGTTGTCAGAACTGTGCATTTTATGAAGCAAGCATGAAAATTGGCATACCTACCCAGTTTGATACGCTGAAGATGACGGGATACAGACCCCAATCGAAAAATGTCCCCAGATGCTATTTTTGGACTGGGGTACTCGGTACCATACCTCTACAAGGGTTTCTACCATAACAATGTCGGGAATAACGATACTGACATGAAACTTGGCAAGAATGCACAGTTTGATACGCTGAAAAAGATAGGATGCAGACCCCTCCGAAAAAGTGCCCCCTTATTCTATTTTTAGACTGGGGTACTCGGTACCATACCTCTACAAGCGTTTCTATTGTAACTATGTTGGGAATTAAGATATTGCAATAAAACTTAGAAAGTATACACAGATTGATAAGCTGAAAAAGATAGGATGCAAACCCCTCCGGAAAAGTGCCCCCTTATCCTATTTTTAGACTGGGGTACTCGGTACCATACCTCTACAAGTGTTTCTATGGTAACTATGTTGGAAATTACGATATTGCAATGAAACTTGGCAGGGGAGGGTGGAAGCGGTTGTGGGCATGCGCAGTGAGTGCATTTTTGAACCGTGAAAGTTTCTCCATGATGGGCGTTGATGACGAAAATTTCATCGTTAAGTTTTGCTTTTTTCTTCATTTATTTTCTAAATTTACTACTATTTTCTACCATTTGTAATTATAAACGACACGGTCGCATAGTACTGTTGGAAAATAGGCAGCAAAAAGGCAGGCAGTGAGTGATTCTTCGTTCCTCTGGCGAGGCATGTTTCGCGAAGATGGCGCCCATGAGATCTCGCAGAAGATGGACCAAGTTTGTAGCGTTGTTTCATAAATTCCTTAGGGGCTCTTTGTACATTGATTGCATGATTAGAAAGATAAATTCTTCAGGTATTTAAAAGTTTCAAAGCGCCCCGAAGCGCCCCTCTCCAAATTGGCTTTTTGGCTGTATTTATGACCCCTACTTTTCAGGTTTGCCATGACGAAAAGCCGATTTATTGAAGGCACGCTGCCTGCGATCCTGAGCTGCGGTCCTTCGGTACACCGTACGTGTCGTAATGGAAGTGGAAACATCCTTCCCCTCAGAACCATCTTATTTTTACGGCGTTTGATTTATTACCGAATTTATTTCTAAATAATTGAAAGATTTCAGTTGTTAAACGTAAATCTTAAATTTGCCCAAACAAAATGTGAAATTCTGTGAATTTCTTTAGTAGATTGGAGACTGGAGAGGCCTAAAGATTTAGAACCATCACATTCTTATTTTATCACAGTCAGCCCTATGTTATGTCTAAGTTCTCATGGCTTTTGTAACTTTAAGAAAGAAAGCAAACATGAAAAGAAAAATTCCTTCATTACCCTATCTTTGCACATGTCTCATTTTAAATAAGCCAGTAGCAACAAATTTTTGCTAGATGGTTAGAACTTTGTCTATTTTCCAACACAAGGGAAACCAAACCTTAGGAAAGGTGCACTTATGAGGAAAGGAAAATATCAACTTTTACCCCTGTACCCACTCACTGTTAAATACATACAAAATAAGATCAAATAACATGCAGTCTTTCCTTGTATTTTTGTGTTAAACGCAAAGTGGGATTGAAAACTGAATTCCAAGTGGGATTGAAAATCTAACTGTATTAGGGAAAATACAAGAGTTTTGTCTTGCTCTTATCTTAAATATTTATCACAAGGAGCTCATATGCTCATAGAACTGAATCTTGTGCTCTTCATTTATATGTGTTATTGTACAGAAAAGTTTAATGCCGTTCTTTTACACTGCAGGTAGTAATAATGACTGGCAAATGAAGAATCCTTAAGCAACCAGTAGTGGCATTCCAGAGCGAAACAAGGAGGCAAAAAGACCTTAAAAATAGACGTTTATCATATGTTGTATACAACTTATCACATATATGATGTTTGTTTACAAAGTAATATTCACAAATTAATAGGTTTACAAAGTAGTAGGTTTTCAAAGTAATATTCACAGAAAATTGTATACTATTGTATTTGTGTTTGCATGGGTATAATGTTAAGTAACAGAAATTTATCTGATCTTCCTTTATAAAGTTCAATCATCCAGAATACAATATCATTTGATTCATTGACGTTTAACAGTGTGTTATTGTATTGTTTTTGTTAACCATCTTCGTCATCAAACTGTCTAGCTAGCCTAATACCACCACAAAATCAGTTAAAGATTCTAACTCTGAGTTGATATTCAGCCTTATGCAAGCCAATAGAAACAAACACATGCCAAAAAAAGCTTCCTTTCACTCTCGACTGGGAAAAAATAATTGTTTCTGGTACCAATTTTTGAGTTAAGATTCTGACAGGCTTGTTCGCCTACTGAACGTGTCGTCCTATCGAGGTTCTTGACTGGCTTGGGCTCGACAGTTGTCTTTCCTCTCTGCAAAAATCCATTCACACAAAAAGGGGTGAAATCTCAATTTGTTTGTTCAAAACTTTGCTTTTGCTTAATAAAATTCACTTTTTGTGCAGAAACACTGGCGATTATTGAAGATTGCATTTTCTAAGATACACTATTTGTAGCCGGCTGGCAGCCATTCATTGATCAACTGGCACTGTTTTGCCTCGTTTCCAACCAGTACGTGAACGCATGCGCAACTTCGCTTCCACCCCCCCTGGAAACTTGGCAAGAATGCACAGTTTGATGCGCTGAAAAAGATAGGATGCAGGCCCCTCCGGAAAATGCCCCCTTATTCTATTTTAAGACTGGGGTACTCGGTACCATACCTCTACAAGTGTTTCTATGGTAACTATGTTGGAAATTAGGATATTGCAATGAAACTTGGCAAGAATGCACTGTTTGATACGCTCATAAAGATAGGATGCAGACACCCTTTGAAAAAGTAAAAATGCCCCCTTATCCGGAAAAATGCCCCCTTATTCTATTTTTAGACTGGGGGACTCGGTACCATACCTCTACAAGCGTTTCTATTGTAACTATGTTGGGAATTACGATATTTCAATGAAGCTTGGCAAGAATACACAGTTTGATGCGCTGAAAAAGATAGGATGCAGGCCCCTTCGGAAAAATGACCCTTCATTCTATTTTTAGACTTGGGATTTTTTTAATGAGATAATAATTAATAATCAAAAAAGAAATAATGGCCTAGTACCAGCCCGCGCTAAATGCCTTGCAACGCATTTCATCTATACAGAATGGTGTATAAAAACTGATGCAATGTTGTATATCATAATGAATATATATTTAACAATACCAGCCCCCTTCAAACCGTACTCAGCATCTAATCTCCCTTAAAGAGAATTTAGGAGGGATAACTTCTATGCTCCGGCACCCAGTGTTCTCGCGTCAAAGAACACGGTCTGAGGAGATTGGTCGTTTATGAGAGTCGGTGTATACTATAGAGGTCATGTATGCTGAAAGTTTTTTAAATTTGCACAGAGGTCATATACTCAAATGGTTATCAGGTTTAGCTGATTGTACATACAGTATAAATACATGATTTGTATATCCTTGAATTATGGTTATAGGTCTCATTGTGTTCGCCATGTATATTTGTACAAATTGCCTCTCTTTACTGTGCAAATTTATAAACTTTCAGCATACAGGCGCTCTATCATATACATGGGCTCTTATATATTCTTGAATGCGAGAACATGGGTGCGCCCTTAGATGAACGGAGCACACGAGCCGTAGCCCCAGATGCTCTTCAGTTAAGGTAATTGATAAGCTGATGATTATAGTAAAATGCATTGTAAATATGATAAACAACTCTCCATCAGTTTTATACAATTTACTGTATACTTGAAAGTGCGTTACGCCGCGTTTAGCGAGGGGTTTGTACTAGACCACTAATTCTTATTTAATTTTTTATTAACATTTCATACAAACATGTTTTAAGTTTATGATAAGTTTGTAAATAATTAATAGTTATTGATATGGTGCTGAAGAAGGTTCGACATAGCGGAAACAAAAAACGTCAGAAGGGAGGAGAGCCTTTGGCTGTATGACTTGGAGAGTTACTCTGCGATTTCATTGAGCTCTATAGCGCAGAAGAAACGTCGTTGGCTCTGTGGTCATGCAGCCCATTTTCGGATCCCACTTCTAGGTATGCCAGTCTGACGCAGCATTGAAGCATATATATACGAGGAATGTTCCTACTGTAATATCTTAACGTGGTATATCACAGTTATAATTGAAACGTTTTGAGCGTGGTATGAAACCGAGTTTCCTAGTCTCAAAATAGAACTGGGGACACTTTTTCAAAGGGTGTCTGCATCCTATCTTTATAAGCGTATCAAACAGTGCATTCTTGCCAAGTTTCATTGCAATATCCTAATTTCCAAGATAGTTACCATAGAAACACTTGTAGAGGTATGGTACCGAGTACCCCAGTCTTAAAATAGAATAAGGGGGCATTTTCCGGAGGGTTCTGCATCCTATATTTTTCAACTTATCAAACTGTGCATTCTTGCCAAGTTTCATTGCAATATCGTAATTTCCAACATAGTTACCATAGAAACACTTGTAGAGGTATGGTACCGAGTACCCCAGTCTAAAAATAGGATAAGGGGGCACTTTTCCGGAGGGGTTTGCATCCTATCTTTTTCAGCTTATTAATCTGTGTATACTTTCTAAGTTTTATTGCAATATCTTAATTCCCAACATAGTTACAATTGACACGCTTGTAGAGGTATGGTACCGAGTACCCCAGTCTAAAAATAGAATAAGGGGGCACTTTTTCGGGGGGGTCTGCATCCTATCTTTTTCAGCTTATCAAACTGTGTATACTTGCCAAGTTTTATTGCAATATCTTAATTCCCAACATAGTTACAATAGAAACGCTTGTAGAGGTATGGTACCGAGTACCCCAGTCTAAAAATAGAATAAGGGGGCACTTTTCCGGAGGGGTCTGCATCCTATCTTTTTCAGCGTATCAAACTGTGCATTCTTTCCAAGTTTCATGTCAGTATCGTTATTCCCAACATTGTTATGGTAGAAACCCTTGTAGAGGTATTGTACCGAGTACCCCAGTCTAAAAATAGCATCTGGGGGCATTTTTCGATTGGGGTCTGTATCCCATAATCTTCAGCGTATCAAACTGGGTAGGTATGCTAATTTTCATGCTTGCTTCATAAAATGCACAATTGCCAACGATTTCACAGTTAAGCCATTGCACTAGATATGTTAAATCAGAGCTGACAGTGAAGTATCATCTTAGTGACCCATCATTTGGTCTCTGTATTCCATTATTACAAGATGGCATCTAGTGAGTCAATAGTACTACCAAAAGGCAATCAAAGAGGCTATGGCCATTGTCGGTCGTGTGGACGCGAATACGCTAACAGAAGAAAACCAAAAGTATGTGAATGTGGATTTCATTTGGGAGGCTGTTTTGAAACCAAGAAAGTAGAGAAGAAGTCCAGACGGAAAGCATCTAGTGTGGTGATTTACGAAACAAAGAATGGAACTTTAAAGTCAGTCAATCTAACACCAAATGACGACAAGCAGTTCGTGTTCATCTCAAAGGACAGTAGAATTTGTTTTGCCGACAACTGTTTGGATATAAGGGCAAGTAGAGAAGCAGGTGATCTTTTTGCAGGAGTTTTTGTGCAAACATTTAGAGTTCGCACCGGAGGCACCCATTTATGAAACAAAGTTTCCAGATGCTGAAATTGAAGCATTTACGCCCGGGAGTCAAACTAAACAGCAAATGAAAGGGGCTCAACATCAATTTCATCCGTCAGTCGTGAAGGTATCAGAAAAACGATATGCTGTCATCTGCCAAGCATCCGCATCTGACACCATGGGATACACCCACGTGGCTGTTGAAAATCATGTAATACGATGCAGAGCAAAGGGTTGCAAAAAGAAATTTGGCAGAACAAAGCAGGTTTGTATTATGTTAGATTTAGGGCAGAATTTTCCTTTCTAAAAATAAACGAAATATAGCACTTTATAAGTGTACTGTCATTGTCTGTACTGTATTACTGTTAAACTTTATCTTGCTTATGTTATAATTTTCTCAACCTCATAAACAATACAGTAAGAGGAAGCACAAAATGGAAACCATCCATGGCTAAATGGGTTTTAAAGGGTAATTCCCAAAAAAGCCACGCAAAGGTTGAGAGTATTGCTCTGTGCAGAAGTACGAACTTGACTGAGTAATGAATAAGTATGTTTAGAAAAAAACTGAGTAAGACTCCTGTGATTGAAAGAAGCGAGTTTATACCCGGAGTACACGCTTTTTCTGTATTTTTTTTTATAAAGAGCAACTTTACAAGGAACCTACATGTAGAAGGCCCGAATTTAGAGAAGTTATACTACTAAGAGAAAAGCGCTTAGGAACTTTTGTGCTTTTAATTTTTTTACCACTCCAAAAAAAACAGGCATTAGAAGGCCTGTTCTATTCATTTTCACTCCATAGCACATTTGATGTTTCATAACCCAGGGCAGTTTGAAGCGATAATTTCCCAATAATTTTGAAACAATATTATGACATCATAAAATCATTACGTCACCTTATAATTTTCAGTTGTCCAGCCCCCCTCCCCAATCCAAGATTCCTTCATCGGTCTTGTAACCAAGCACATTTTATCATTTTAGAGGTTGAGCTGTTTATGGATCTAATATTAAATACATTTTTTCTATTCCTGCTAGGTCCACAGATGAAAGACTTCTCTGCATATTCATTTTACTGTGCTTGCTAGGCAGCTGAAGGAAAACATACCAGAAGCAAAAAACTCTGCAACAGCAAATGAAGATCAGGTCATTAAGACTGAAAATTAGGCTGTCCAGGCTCCACATTCTTTGGAGTCGGACCTTGCAGCCTTACCAACATCGAAGGGGTCAACATTGAAGCTGCAGATGCAACGAGAAATCCCATGTAATATATCCACAGATATAGTCAATAAAGCTGACCAAATTGTAATCAGCAGTAAAGAAATGCAGTTGTTCGCACCAAAGGAATTCTGGACTCTGTTGAGAAGAACTGGCACTCCCTGTCTATCCACAGGGTTGCGACAGTAAGAATGGCAATGGCATGTTGTTGTTGAACACAAAGCCTTTTTCGCCAATCTATATCAAAATGAAGAAATGTAGAAGTAAAGTATGTGGTGTGCAAAACATCTTTTCACCAGTTGAGGATGGTGAGTTTTGAAATCAGAAATTTTTTATTTTTTGGAATATATGTATCATTGGTTATTATCACTCATACATTTTCAGTCTACTGGCTTGTTGCAACTTATGCTTTAAAAAATTTTTATGGATCCGCTATTATCTCTTTTCAGGATTCTTCAATGTTTGCAACAAAGTTCTCGTTGGACTACACATATTATAAAACGAAAACTGCTATCACTGAAGTTGAAAGTTCAAGAGGTGAGCGCTTTTATTATTAAGTTTATATGTTTGTAAGCAACGAACCATATTTTATAACAAATATATCCCAATGTGGTCTGCCTTTGCAGGAATCAGTTCATAATATCATATTTCAAACCAACCGTACTGAATATCCCCCATCGTACTCAATGATATCCCCAACCGTGCTGAATATCCACAAACCATACTATACACGGAATGAATTCGTTCATTACATTGAATGATATTGTGCAAACCAAGTGAGTTCATGATACTGTGCCTATTGCACTGGGACATGTCACAAAATTTTAAAAAATCATTCGCAATTCTAGCCAATTATTCATCCATAGAGTAACCAGCCATCTGCCTCAACATTGAAGGATCTTGCAGAAACACTATACAACAGGTTTTATGCTTTTGAGGCAATGACGCAAAGAAACACAAATGACATCATATGTGGGATATGGGGAGCAGTTGGGAAATCCTACTTTGGCGATGGAAATGAAAAGAACTGCCGCTCTTTAAAGAAGGTTGGTTAATTAATCTTCCTTAGTTTGGCTTATGAAATAACATATTCTGTATAATTTATATTAGTATGGCTAATGAAGACAAAATATCGAAATGTTTCTTATATAATCTCATGAATTTTTCCTAGTCTCTATATTAGCTATATTTATTAAACATTTGTGTAGTGAGCTTATGGGTATTTTTAGAGATGAATATACAGAGTACGTTGTTAGGATATACGTCATAATCAGATTATACTGTACACCTTTTAGCATGTGCAACTGGTCAATAAGCACTTAGAGCTGATATTTTGTTACTCTCGGTTGCACCACTGCAAACTTGTCAATTACATTGAAAAGGAAGAAAAAAGCAAAATAAGAATTTTTGAGCATGGACTGCATAACCAGACATTAAACGACAATTCCACTGAGCGCTGAGGTATGAAGCTCAAGAAATTGCCGATTAAATCTCAAAGTAACAGCCTAAGGCTCTCCTTCAGATTGACATTTTGTATTTTCGTTATGCTGAACCTTGTTTCTTATTTATATTGTGTATCCCACTTGTGGAAAAATTTACATAGCTAATACTATATATCTTGATACGAAACCAATCTGAGCTTCCTTGAGGAAGAAAAATGACAAAGCCTGTTGACAATCAGCAAAATTCTTCCTGAATTGTTTTCATCCCATCTTTGGTTGGGTTTACCAAAAGTACTGTATGCGGACAGGATTATATTGAATTATAAGCAGTAATTTAATTCAATTTTAAAGGTTGTATTGTCAAAGAACTAGAAATCAAAATCATCGTTGTCAGCAGTTTCATCCGCCTCAGATGCCACACCTTCACGAAAGCTGTATAGAAAGAATCAGACTGCACATGGTGGAAAAGTCCGTGTATGTGAAAACAGAATTAAAATTTGAAATTGGAAGAGAGGAAATTTGACCTTTGATTCCACAAAAGTAACGTAAGCTGGAACTGAATAGAGAGGAAGGCAAACGAAGTGTATACAGTACAGACAAATCCAAGTCAAAGGTACGTATTACACACTTTTTATAAGAATACAGTACTTTACAAGTATCGAGGCTAAAAATTATGGCGCACCAAAGGGGAAAAAATACGAAAAACGAATTTCCTAATACCACCTGAATTTTATAATAGCAACACCATCTTATAATACGTAATTTCAGTTTTGCAATACAAAACTAATACTTTACAATACGAAACTTGGCATTTTATAATACGAAAGGTGACTTTTTATTAAACTGAAACTTGGCATTTTATAATACGAAAGTTGGCATTTTATAATACGAGAGTTGACATTTTATAATACGAAAGTTGGCATTTTATTATACGAAAGTTAACATTGTATTATACAAATTTCCAAAATTTTGCAGATAAAAAAACCAGAATTCTACTTTTTTATCGTTGTTGTAATCATGATAATTATAATTATAATTTATGCAGTATATTATAATTATCATAATTTATGATATAAATTATTGCACAACACTCAATCTCATCGTCATCTCCCCTTGTTGAAGTCTCTTCGTGATGGCTGATGATCAGCATCCACTTTCATCCTTACACGCACTGGAATGTTTGAAAGATCGGATTACGTTTAGAATACAGGACCAACTCGAAGTTATACCTTTCTTGTTGTGAGCCTACAACCTACGGGTGTATCAGTGCATATGTACCTACACGGCCCATGCGTGATTAGCATTTGCGGCCTACGGGAGGTTGGGAGCCCTAATTATGGCAACGTAGAACCTTGAACTTATAGCATAGGGTCATAGTTATATTTCTCCCCCTTGCTAGGACCCTCCACGTAGAGCCTAGAACACACAGTATTGCTTTGTAGCTATGTTACTTAACGACCTACAGCCTACAACCTACAGCCTACAAGCACAGCATAGCTATGTACCTATGTTATTTTACGCACCTACAGCCTACAGCCTACAACCACGGCATAGCTATGTAGCTATATTATTTTGGGAACCTACGACCTACTGCCTACAGCCTACAGCCTACAGCCACAGCATAGCTATGTAGCTATGTTATTTTGCCAACCTACGACCTACAGCCTACAGCATGTGTATGTACCTATATTATTTTGGGAACCTACGACCTACAGCCTACAACCTACAGCCTACAACCACAGCATAGCTATGTAGCTATATTATTTTGCGAACGTACGACCTACAGCCTACAACCTACAGCCTACAAGCACAGCATAGCTATGTACCTATGTTATTTTACGCACCTACGACCTACAACCTACAGCATGTGTATGTACCTATATTATTTTGGGAACCTACGACCTGCAGCCTACAACCTACAGCCTACAACCACAGCACAGCTATGTAGCTATATTATTTTGCGAACCTACGACCTACAGCCTACAACCTACAGCCTACAAGCACAGCATAGCTATGTACCTATGTTATTTTACGAACCTACGACCTACAACCTACAGCATGTGTATGTACCTATATTATTTTGGGAACCTACGAGCTGCAGCCTACAACCTACAGCCTACAACCACAGCATAGCTATGTAGCTATATTATTTTGCGAACCTACGACCTACAGCCTACAACCTACAGCCTACAAGCACAGCATAGCTATGTACCTATGTTATTGTACGAACCTACGACCTACAACCTACAGCCTACAAGCACAGCATAGCTCTGCAGCTATGTTTTTTTGCCAGCCTGCAAACAACAACCTACAGCTCTGTAGCTATGCTATTTTGCCAACCTAGAACCAACAACCTACAAGCTACAGCATACCTGTGTAGCTCTGTTATTTTGCCAACCTGTAGCCTACAAGCCAAAGCATGTATGTACTTATGTTATTTTGCCAACCTACGACCTACAACCTACAACCAACAACCACACAACGAAAAGCATAGCTATATAGCTATGCTATTTTGCCAACCTACGACCTACAGCCTACAGCATGTGTATGTACGTTATGTTCTTCTGCGAGGCTACGACTTGCAACCTACAGCCAACAACCACACAAGCACAGCATTGCTATGTAGCTATGTCTTTTTGCCAGCCTAGAACCACAAGCCTACTGCTCTGTAGCTCTGCTATTTTACCAGCCTACAACCTACAACCTACAGCCTTTTCCAAGTTTCAATAAACGGACAATGTTGGTTAAGATTCAAGGCTTTGCTCCCGTCCTTTTAAACGGACAATATGCATTGAGGGCTAGGGGGTATTTTTTCCATCTTTTCATAAACGGGCAATATTTGTCGGTGTAAGGTTTTCTCTCCGTCCTTCAATAAAGGGACAATATCCCTTGAGGGGTAGTTGGTGTCTTTTTATATTTTAATAAACGGACAATATCCGTTGAGGGGTAACGGGTGTCTTATCTATTTTTAATAACCGGAGAATGTTTGTTTGGGGTGAAGAGTTTGTTTTCATCCTTTAATGAACGGGCAATATTCGTTGAGGGGTAATGGGTATCTTATCTATCTCTTGATAAACGGGCAATGTTTGTTGGGGGTAAATGGTTTGTTTGCATCCTTTAATGAACGGGCAATATTCGTTGAGGGGTTATGGGTATCTTATCTATCTTTTGATAAACGGGCAATGTTTGTTGGGGGTAAAGGGTTTGTTTTCATCCTTTAATGAACGGGCAATATTCGTTGAGGGGTAATGGGTATCTTATCTATCTTTTGATAAACGGGCAATGTTTGTTGGGGGTAAATGGTTTGTTTTCATCCTTTAATAAACGGGCAATATTCGTCGAGGGGTTATGGGTATCTTATCTATCTTTTGATAAACGGGCAATGTTTGTCGGGGGTACAGGGTTTGTTTTCATCCTTTAATGAACGGGCAATATTCGTTGAGGGGTAACGGGTATCTTATCTATCTTTTGATAAACGGGCAATGTTTGTTGGGGGTAAAGGGTTTGTTTTCATCCTTTAATAAACGGGCAATATTCGTCGAGGGGTAATGGGTATGTTATCTATCTTTTGATAAACGGGCAATGTTTGTTGGGGGTAAAGGGTTTGTTTTCATCCTTTAATAAACGGGCAATATTCGTTGAGGGGTAACGGGTATCTTATCTATCTTTTGATAAACGGGCAATGTTTGTTGGGGGTAAAGGGTTTGTTTTCATCCTTTAATAAACGGGTAATATTCGTCGAGGGGTAATGGGTATGTTATCTATCTTTTGATGAACGGGCAATGTTTGTTGGGGTAAAGGGTTTGTTTTCATCCTTTAATGAACGGGCAATATTCGTTGAGGGTAATCGGTATGTTATCTATCTTTTGATAAGCGGGCAATGTTTGTTGGGGTAAAGGGTTTGTTTTCATCCTTTAATAAACGGGCAATATTCGTCGAGGGGTAATGGGTATGTTATCTATCTTTTGATAAACGGGCAATGTTTGTTGGGGGTAAAGGGTTTGTTTTCATCCTTTAATAAAGGGGCAATATTCGTCGAGGGGTAACGGGTATCTTATCTATCTTTTGATAAACGGGCAATGTTTGTTGGGGGTAAAGGGTTTGTTTTCATCCTTTAATAAACGGGCAATATTCGTCGAGGGGTAATGGGTATGTTATCTATCTTTTGATAAACGGGCAATGTTTGTTGGGGGTAAAGGGTTTGTTTTCATCCTTTAATAAACGGGCAATATTCGTTGAGGGGTAACGGGTATCTTATCTATCTTTTGATAAACGGGCAATGTTTGTTGGGGATAAAGGGTTTGTTTTCATCCTTTAATAAACGGGTAATATTCGTCGAGGGGTAATGGGTATGTTATCTATCTTTTGATGAACGGGCAATGTTTGTTGGGGGTAAAGGGTTTGTTTTCATCCTTTAATGAACGGGCAATATTCGTTGAGGGGTAATCGGTATGTTATCTATCTTTTGATAAGCGGGCAATGTTTGTTGGGGGTAAAGGGTTTGTTTTCATCCTTTAATAAACGGGCAATATTCGTCGAGGGGTAATGGGTATGTTATCTATCTTTTGATAAACGGGCAATGTTTGTTGGGGGTAAAGGGTTTGTTTTCATCCTTTAATAAAGGGGCAATATTCGTCGAGGGGTAACGGGTATCTTATCTATCTTTTGATAAACGGGCAATGTTTGTTGGGGGTAAAGGGTTAGTTTTCATCCTTTAATAAACGGGCAATATTCGTTGAGGGGTAATGGGTATGTTATCTATCTTTTGATAAACGGGCAATGTTTGTTTGGGGTAAAGGGTTTGTTTTCATCCTTTAATAAACGGGCAATATTCGTTGAGGGGTAACGGGTATCTTATCTATCTTTTGATAAACGGGCAATGTTTGTTGGGGGTAAATGGTTTGTTTTCACCCTTTAATAAACGGGCAATATTCGTCGAGGGGTAACGGGTATCTTATCTATCTTTTGATAGACGGGCAATGTTTGTTGGGGGTAAAGGGTTTGTTATCATCCTTTAATAAACGGGCAATATTCGTCGAGGGGTAACGGGTATCTTATCTATCTTTTGATAAACGGGCAATGTTTGTTGGGGGTAAAGGGTTTGTTTTCATTCTTTAATAAACGGGCAATATTCGTCGAGGGGTAACGGGTATCTTATCTATCTTTTGATAAACGGGCAATGTTTGTTGGGGGTAGATGGTTTGTTTTCATCCTTTAATAAACGGGCAATATTCGTCGAGGGGTAAAGGGTATCTTATCTATCTTTTGATAAACGGGCAATATTTGTTGGGGGTAAAGGGTTTGTTTTCATCCTTTAATAAACGGGCAATATTCGTCGAGGGGTAATGGGTATCTTATCTATCTTTTGATAAACGGGCAATGTTTGTTCGGGGTAAAGGCTTTGTTTTCATCCTTTAATAAACGATCAATATTGGTTGAGTGGTAAAGGGTATGTTATCTACCTTTTGATAAACGGGCAATATTTGTTGGGGGTAAAGGGTTTGTTTTCATCCTTTAATAAACGGGCAATATTCGTCGAGGGGTAATGGGTATGTTATCTATCTTTTGATAAACGGGCAATGTTTGTTCGGGGTAAAGGCTTTGTTTTCATCCTTTAATAAACGATCAATATTGGTTGAGTTGAGGGGTGACATAACGTGTAGCCTTTCTATCTTTTTATCTTTTGTTGGAAGTAAAGGCTTGTAGTGTTAATGGTCTTCCCCGTCATTTAATAAACCGGAACTGTTTCTTGTTAGGCAGCAGGTTTTCCCATCTTTTAATAAACACTTGTGAAGACAAATGAATTTATGTATGGTTTTTTGAATTTGGAAAAGTTTCCAGGATGTTATAAGTTTCAAGAATGTTATGTTATAAGTTTAGTGGGGGACATAAAGCAATTTCCAGGGTGTGGAAAGGATTTGTGAAATGTTGCACCATTTCTTCTGAAGGATGCAGGAGATGGCCGGAGCCATTTTCCAGTTGCGCTGAATGTGGTAGTGGTATAAAGGGTAAGCGAGGCTGACATGCGAATGAGGCACAATCATCGTCATCATCATCATGATCAATAAAAACATACCTCGAGCCGAGGTATGTCATTCAAATTTACAAGCAAAATTATACGCAACTGTACGCGCTAAATAGTGGCAAATAAGAATTTGCAATAAAATGAAACAAAAACTAAAGTAATAACAAAGCAACAAAACACATACAGTAGCTAACAATAAGAAGTGGAATTTGATTTGATTGACTTGTGGTTTGTTTTTCTATAATTTGAGATTTCGCGAATAAATTTTCGATATTTCCTGTCAATTTTGGGTTATTTGTAGTTTTTATTGGACTTTGGAACTTATGTAATGATGGATAAGAACAGATATAACTTGGTGTATGTACTTGTTTTGTATATCAGAAAAAGCAGTACATTTTTATGATATTCACCTCTGAGAAGTCGCTGAAACGAACTGGCCCTATAAATCAGAGTATTTTATCTTATTATTTTTTCTGTTGTGTAAGCAAAATACAGCACGCCCCTTTTCCATAGGGAAGACAAAGTGTCTGTAAATTTTGAATGGGCAGAATTAGATGAGCGAGAGTTTGATTCACGCTGGATGACAGAAGGAAACCAGCTTTGTATTTGTGCAATGAGCTTAATAAACCATTGTGTGCATCTTTTGATCGAGTTGATGGCAGTAATAGAGATGTTGACAATGCGTCCTGAGTTGTTGAAGGACATTGATGGAAAAGTGGACAATGCGTCTGATGGTTTGTGGAATATGATTGGAGAATTTTGATGGTGTGGTTGTATAGGGAATTACTGGCAAAGAATAGTGTTATTGGATTTGTAGTCCTGACGCAAATATGAACCTTTCATTTGCATGTGGAGAACGCATTTTGTTATATCCAGTTGAAGAAACATGTTGGGAGAATGGAGGAGAAGAGGTCGTCAGCAAGGTAGATGCTGGAATGCCTAGATTTCAGGTGCGTGCCATTGTAATTTTATAGCTATAGCTGTACCACTTCATAAATGTTGTAGACCTTCACGATGAATCACCATACGACCCCTTTTTGTAAAGGGGAGTTGGGAAAACTTAGACAAATAGAGGAAACCCCATACAATTCTTTGTAAATCTCAACAAATCGCTTAATCTGAAGACGAAAACAAAGTAATTTATAATGTCGTACGCCATTGTTAGAAGTGGTATAGCCGTCGAGCAGTGAAATATTTCACGTATTATGGGAGAGATAACCTAGGGTGAGGTTTGAGGTGGCTAAGGGGCATGTGACACTCGATAGAAGCGATGGAGATGGGGCAAGGGTTAGATGAAGAGGGTGTTGTAGAGATATGGGTACTGTATAAGCATAGGATCGCAATGCCAAACAATGACGGAGTGAATTGTCGCTGGAGCGAAAGCGGTATTCAATGTTGGGAACTTATGATACAGTATTCACATCTCTGTTTTCATATCTATAGGGTTGGTACGAGTTCTCTTATAGGGTGCGCGTGTCGCGAAGGTAATCTGCAAGGAGAACCAGAGAATGAATACTCTAAATGACATTTCGGTTAGTACATAAGAAAAGTCAAGTGTTAGGTATTTAGTCCTCAATTTCGATAGTCTGTTTGGTTGTTGTAGATTGAGCCACTGTATTGGTGTTTTGTTCATCCATTTGTAGTGCTTCTTCAGGCAACAATGGTGCATCCAGGAAAAGTGCATTCTCGTCAGCATCGTTAAGTGCTCTCAGGACGTTGATTTGCGTCTCATAGTCTTTGAGTAAAGCGTGCGTGTCCGTCAGCAACGTATTCGAGAGGACCCCAAGCTCCTCTCTGGTCTTATTGATCTGCCATTGTACAGCGCTGAGGCTCTCTTTAGCATTGTAAACTGATCGCTCTAGACGCCTTAGACGACCGAGGACTTGTTCAACAGAGCGAGCATATTTTTGCAGGAACTTGCCATTTGTGTCCGCCATGGGAAAGCTGCATGGAAGAAGGAGAACGTATATTAATGATGGTGAAGTATGTATCTTCGTAAAATACTTCTATAAGAAGACCTGAATTTTTGGTGTGCCATAATTTTTCATCATTTTAAGCGAAAATGTAGTGTTACTATATCCATAAGACTAAACCGTATCTCCTCTGTGCTTTGGAGGGGGGCGTTTCTCCCCTGGTACCGAATATTGTAAGAAAGCATGAATGGTAGGGTATTTGCTGAAATGTGGTCTCTTGTTGGTATAAAATGATATGGAGCTGCATGGCAGGGACACTTGTGAAGTGAAGGGGTTGTTTGTTTAGCAGATGCAACCTCGCGAAAAGAATGTACAACAAGATGCATGGCTAGCAACATGTCACGTGACTAATTGGATACCGAAACGAGATTTGCAGTATGTATAACAGGGAGGTATTATGCACGAAGCCTGGGGGGTAACTGCAATAGATCAGTGACGGGGTGTGCTATTTTCGTCATAGAAATTTGACCCCAAAATGTATGACATTTCTTCAAAGTATACCCCAAAGTTGAGAAAAAAATATGAATATAATACATAGAAATACTTAAAACTCTTTTTTTAGAATCATACAGCTGAAATTTATTTCGCAGTTATTTTGACTTTATCAAAACTGATCATCGTAGCAAAAATTGCCCCCCCCAAGTTTGTAATGTTGGCAAATTTGATACCTCGAAATGCATTTGGCACCGTTGAAAAGGTACCTCAAAAAATGGCACATCCGTGCCCATACATATGGGAGTTCCCCTCCCCATGGGGCACGAAGACGACTTTTGGAATGTCATACAGTTTTTGACATTTCTATAAGGGTGGCGAGAAAAGAGGAACCCGCCCAGCTAAATAGTAACGTCATACTCAAGTGAAGGAGGAGTGTTATTGCATTTTTTCTAGCTAACATTGAACTCAAATGCAATATCCTGTAATTCATTCATAAAGCATATGCACTACCTACATACAGTGTTAGGTATGGCAGCTAAGTTAAAACCATGAAATGAAATAATATATAATAAAAAAGAAGACAGGCAAAAGGTACAGAAAGTAGAACATTCACAGGGGAAAGCCAAAAACGGCATCAACAGAGCAAAATGTATTTTTTGTTTTTTCAATTCGTGGTGTTTGGTTGTAATTAGTGATACAGTATTGTGATAGTAGGAGCTTTCATCCTGGCTCAATTAGAGACGAAAATAATGAGCTGCCGAGGTTTGTAGTTGTCGCGGGAAAATAGCGATGGAGGATCTTGCAGCATTGTTGTCTATTTCTTTGTTCGCCTCATTTTAACATTCAGTCTGAGTGTTTTACTAAGATATTCAGGTTATATTCTAAGGGTTTTTAAAAGGCCAGCCTCAGATGAATGAAATATATATAACTAGCCCTGGTACCCGTCGATGCCGGGTTGAATTTTTTCAACTTTCCTTTAATAAAGTGGAGACTTCACATGTTTAATTTGACGTATTAATCGTTTCTTGTATCAATCTATTTTTGTTTAGCTGAATCGTACAACCAATAAGCATCATGTTGATTAATTTGACGTCAACATGGCTTCAAGAAATCGGAATCCCATCGCTTTTATTTCCATTCTACTACCTATTTACCTATTTTGGAATCCTTTCAATTCATAACGTTTTGAAAAATTTTTTCGCGGAGGACACTCTCCGGAAAATGCCGATTACAAAGATACCTTTTGTTTTTCAGTCCGTGGAGTGGTTCTTGAGTTATAAGCGAACATATATACATACATACATACATACACACATACAAACAGTTCTGTTTTATATATATAGATATAGTTACCTGCTGAAACGTCGCTGTAGTTCTGGTCTTCTAGGATTGCATACAGCAGCCAGGTTGTTGGTAAATAAACTCGTATACGTTCGTACTTGTTACATGTGTTGCCGTATGGAAATCATTAAGCTGAAGATAAGTATAGTTGAATGAACGTTAATGAATATATGAGCCACTTAGAGTCTTTATGTGGGCAATAAGAACTAGTTGCTGGGGATTCTGTTTCCTGTAGTGAGGACATTATAGAATACAATACGTTCTTATGACAACAATGTTGCAAGGAAAATTGTTTGTTTTTTGAATGTTGAATAACCTCGATTTCAATTCAGAGCCCTGGTAGTATTGGAAGAAGTGCCGTCACTTTATTTATAGCCATTTCAGGTCACATGGTCATAACCTTGATAGAAATTGGCAGATAGGTCCGAGAATATAATAGAATGTCGAAGAGTGGGAAGAATTTAGATTTTGAGGATGTCCTACAATTTCATGCGTCCAGTGGAGGAAAATAGAGTCCTACCCATAAAAATACACATATAGAGCAACTATAATTTGCAGAAATGGTGGCTATTGAGGCAAATAAACACGGAGGGAGAATATTTTTGTACCGCAATCCAGCCCTTTTTGGGATAAGTGAAAGAATTTTAGTGATGTATACATGACTACCAGTCCAGCCCTCAAAGTAGCATAACGTATGTGGTCTTTCAGCCGGCGCAGAATGAGTGGGTATCCCGTAAGATTCTTTTTGTGACACCTTCCATGCCCTTGAATGTAATTGAGAAGCCTGCAATAATGTATTGTATAGAAATTGGGATTGCAACCGAGAATGTGAGTAAATCTCAGCCCTTACTTGCTTACTGACCAGTTTGCTTATTAAAAAGAAAGTGTAAAGGTACAATGCGTTTACAATAGTGCTGTTGTAGGATAGGCAGGTGTAGGATACAAAATTTGAGGTTGTGAAGGAAATAGGTGATGTTGTTGCAGTCCGCATCGCATTCACACCGACCAAACAAACGATGTCCATATGGGAGAGTTTTTTAATTTATCAGCAGAAGGGATGTATAGTTTCTTATGGTCGGCTTCTTATAAAAAAATGAGTATATGTGAGGGAGAGTATATGCGTGTTTCTCCGTGAACCACCAGTGTCTTGACGCAATTTTTTGGCGACAGTCAATGAAAACAGAGTTAGGGAGGTATCGTCTCTTAGGTAAACCAATGAACAAGCAGAAATAAATGAAGCAAAGAGGTGAGCTCCTCGCATGTCGCTTCATAAACTATGCACACGGAACTCCGACTTTAAGAACACATAACTTCGTCAAAAGGAGGTCAAGGGCTACAAAACCTTCAGAGAATGTAGAGCCACCTTTTATCTTTGGAATAACACGAAAAACGGCCTCAAACTATCATCCACCAACCAAAAAATACGATTTTACGAATACCGCTGTTGGCTAGGCCATTTTCTGGCTGCTCCACAAATCGAAGTAGAAAAAACAGAAAAGCATCTAGCTTCTTGACAATATGATTTCATTTTAGCAGATCAGTAATTATTGTACATTAAAAGCAAAAGTTCATTCGAATTCCTTGTTTTAACTAATTTTGATGAATTGTGAAACCAGCGGCTTGTTCTTGTTTTTGCTGCAAGCCCCTATTATGGCAAAATGTTCACCTAATTCATAATGGCGCTAGTAACGTTAAAGTCGTTTATTTAGGCACATAAACACGGAGGGAAAATATGTTGGAAGTGCAAACCAGTCGTTATGAGGAAAGTTGTGAGAAGGAATAAGAAACATGTTTTACAGTATAATATCGAATGAAGATTACATACAGAGGGTTTGTGTTACTATTAAGGTTTATTTCGTTATCTAGGTACTATGATTTACTTTGCTACTTCTCATAGTTCGCAGGATCGTAGACCTTTTTAATGTCATTTAGGAATGCAAGAAACAAGTCTTCATCACGATGGATGTAACGCCAAAGAAACTCTGCTATATAAGAGTCATAATGTTCTTTTTTTCGTCCATGGGATGGCAAATGACACTTCAGCTGTCTCCAATGCGCCTCAATAGTGTTGGTATGAATACCCTCAGCTGTTACATACTCTATCGAGTGGTTCACAGTTTCATGATTATAGCCGTATTGGCTGAGATTGATGTAGCCTTTCCAGCAGTCGCTATGGATAGTAGTGCCAGGGAGTACCCATTTTCTCAGTTCTGCTACAAGAGTAGCCTCACTTCTATCTGGTACGCAGACAATAAATGATTTTCGTGAGTCCTGTTCGATGCCTCCAAAGACCCACTGTCCCTCTACATAGTGGCCACGATGATACTTTCTCTTCCCAACTTTGCTCTCATCAATCTCAACAATTTTGCCCTCGCCACCCAACATCTGCCGCTCGTCATAAATAACAACCGAACAAGTCTCCCTGCAGAACATGAACCAATCGACAAGAGTTCGAGAACTAAGGCCGAGTTGCACTCCAATCTGCTTTTGTGTCATGCCAAAGGACCACCAGTAAGTAAATTTTATTATCTCACTTATAGAGAGATTCGACTGGGCAAACCAGCTTCCACGTCTGATGCTCGTCACTGACTTATGCCTTTTACCGTCTATTGTAGCTCTGCACTCCCAACGGAACCCATCAAGGCGATCCTGACAGCATTTCCATTGCATGGCGTTGTTGCAAACTGGACAGCATTGTGAAGGTGCGATGAGTTTCTCGTCTTTTAGCCATGTCAATGTCCTCTCTTTTGATGGCAGATAGGTGCACAGTAGATGCTCGTATGTAGTAATGGATGACCTAGAGTCCCGTTTGTATGTTCCGCTCCAGTTCTCGGTCTCTGTCGTATCATCAGTCGAAGATGAACAGCCACTCTGTGTTGAGGCAGTTTGTCTTGTTTGAATTCTGCTGCTCATATCGAATGTACTGTATAGTTTGGAAAAAATAACAGTACGTTTGCCAATCGTCGACTTTAGTGGGTTTACCTTGTTAAAGTGTTACTCGCAGCGTTGTGTGTAGTTGTGATTTATCAACATTCGAAGGGCGTAGATGAAGGGGAAATATGTAGTTGAGATGTAATAATTAATCCCCAATGACCTATGGGAGTGGAATATAGCAACGAAAATACATTTGATTATCTAGAAATACCTGCTATTAGGGTAATTGGTAATTTCTGCAGTAGTTGCGGAAATACCCTTTGAGAGGTATGAAGGTGGTCACTGAGGCTGCACCGCAAAACACGTATGCTAACAAATATATTTGTATTAGCTACGATCAACGAAATGAATGAATTAAACTTCAGTGAAATAAGTTGTTAAAGGTATGTATAGGTTGTTATAAGTATGTTGAAATAAGTAGACTCATTACGCAAGCTCCACTACTTCACTCGATGTTGTTGTTGTTGTCTTCTACAGTGGCTCAGTGTGGGTCTTATGTCGTTAGAGCTCCGAAACTGGCGAGCTGGGCCAAAAATTGGCGTCCCAATCAGATTGCAGCATTGGCCTAAAGACAATCGCCATTGTTGTTTGAAGGAGTCAAATCCTTGTCAATTCAATTCAATGTTAGCCTAAGTTAGGGACTTATGAGGCAAGTCTATATTGAGGCGGTGCGGCCAAATCCAAGTCGTAAATGTCTCGATGTTGTTGACTTTTCGGTCAAGGCGGCAAGGATAGAATATTACTATTGTCACAAGAGGTTCGATTCTGACTTCAAGGCGAAAGAACTCGAATTTTTACTGTACGTAGCATTGTTTTTCAACCCAGTATAATTTCACCGAATTTAGGCCCATCAGAGTCCTGAGCCCAAATGTCGGCTGACTTCAAGACTTGCTGGGAGTCTTAGGGAAAAGATACAAACATGCGGAAAACGTCACTAGATTAGACGGTCCAGATGGGGGTTTAATGTCAAGTGTTTTCAGACAAATTTTTGCACTGTAAAGTGTTATACAAGCAAAAATTTTAGACTTAGCTGTTATATTAACATTTATATAGGTTTAACAGTTACAAAACGTGGTTCATCATTTTCTTCTTCATTATCATCAGCATCACCAATAATGGTGAAATGATAATCATCATTATGATTATCATCATCACTATCATCTTCGCGAATAGTATTATCATCGCCAACACTGCCACCATCATAATCATCATATAATCGTCAATATTATCGTTATCGTCATCATCATCATGATCGTCAATCAATCAAGCAATCATTGTCATGACTATAATCATGATGATCAGAATGATGATCATGATCATCATTATCATAATAATAATAATCGTCATCATCATCGTCATCAATATGAAGGTAATTTATCACACGATCGTGACTACAGCGGTGGGCGAAATCGTGACAAAGTTAAAGAGCAACCTTTGAAATCAAAAAAATTGGCAGGATTTTGTAAAAAACGGTCACTTTCCTTTTGTAAATGGTGAGTTTTCTGTCTCATGGCACCGCTAACTGCTGGGCAAATAATTCAACTGTTAGCTGTTTTTCGGCAAATTTTTTAAGTGTTAACTGTTATTTGGTAAACTTTTTTGAAGTTAACTGTTTTGTTCACCCCCCATCTGGACCCTCAGATTAGCTATTCAATTTCACATCAGAATTGGAAATGGAAATTTTCATTACTTCAATGATGAAATCACTAGAGTCTAAAATGGTCTGGTAGGTAGCATTCCGACATTAGATCATACCGGTAAAATAAAACGAGGCAACTCTTTCTTGCCAATTCCAAAGCTGTAAGGAAAGGAGTCTCTGGTGGAGTGACAAATGAAAATAAGGGGGCGTGAACTAAGCGAAAGCAAGGGTTTGTGTATTCTCCATCCCCCCGTTTATGTCAACCCGCTTCCGGTTATTGAATGTGAACAATATTTGGAACATCCGGTGATTATGCCCTCCCCCCTGTTATTTGATTCCTCAGAGTAATGTTTAATCCCGAAATATCTTGCGCAATGAGAAGAGATTGAAAAATGTGGAAATCGTGTACGCCTTTTTGGGAGTGGTTCGCCCCTCAGTGTGAGTAGTGAAGGAACGATAAAAGTTTGAGAGTGGACACATAGAGTGACATTGGTCTGGGCTGTTTGTGTTTTTAATCAGGCACTGTATTAATTGTTATAAATTATACACTCAAGGAAACAACAAAGGAAAACGTTGCATAATCTACTCTAGATATTTTACCAGCGATCATAGCGGCAGTGTTACAAATAGATGAGCTTCATACATATTTATTAGTGCAGAAACTACAAGCGATTGTTTGCCACGTTCAACGGACGATGTTGTAATATCAGAGGTTATCATATTGTACTATCGTCTTTACGTACAAATGTAGACGAATGAATGAATGACCTCGTTGTTATAAAAAGAAGACTTTGAGAAGAAACCGAGTTGTTGGATCAATTATGCTTAATAAACTGTTAGTAATTGAGGCACGAAAGTTATCAGTAAGTGCCATGTCACGGAATCTTTCGAATTAGAAATATGGTGGCGAGAATCACTCTGTGTTTAATTTCTCTTTTTGCATGAGAAGCAGGTACTGTAAAAGTAGAGTGTTTCTTAATGCAAGGGTTAATTAGTTCTTTGGAAGCAATAGATTTGTGATCCAGAGAAACTCGCTTGTAGCAGCGAAATTCTATGAAAATCCAGATATACGAGGAAACTTTTGCCTCGTTGGAAATAAGGAGACCGGATTTTTACTTCAAACTAGCTGGTCAGGCAGAAAATGAGAAATTCTATCAGCAGCGAAACCTTTCAACTAGTTGAATGTAAACCTATTTCAAATTGCATGTGGATATAACTACGAAGCGTAAATTATGTTTACCCAGAATACAAATACTACAGTCTATACCATATTTGCAGTTACGTGTCCAGCCTGAAGCAGAGCAGCTCTCATAGCTGGAGATATTGAAGAATGTAGAGGCTTCTGGTATTTCCCGCGGTATCGTTCCTCAGCACAAAGCCTGTCGTGCCACACGATAGCATTTGGGTTCCTCTTCACAAAGAATCTCACTGGCGCACCGTTCGGAGTTACCACAATAGCAACAGGATAACCATAATCTTCAAGCAATCCTATTGCAACCTCGAACTCCTCGAGGGCAATACCACGCAGCTTTTTGGATGTGCACTGTTTGAAAGTGCGAAAATTGATGACTGGACCGGGGAGAAGGAGTGCTGCTAGCTGCATTTCGTTGATTGTTGGCTGTCAAATCTCGAGGTCCATTATAGGCTCGACTAAAGTCTCCAGATGCTGAAACGAAATGAAACGTTATCAGTGGCTGGTTAGACATGCTGGAAAATGTAAGAACAAAGAGAACAAAAGGCTTCACTTGTTGGATCAAAGGTGGCATTGCAGACAAGGTATGGGAACTTCTCTCTCTTTGAAATGGTCACTTATGTAAGGTGATTTTCTCATTGCAAACTGACTATAAGAATCATTATATGCTCTTCTCATAAAAATGAATGGACCCCGTTATGGAATAAGTCGTAACAGAGAAAAAGAAACTAGTCCCCTTTGGAAGTGCAGACCGCTATGTCATTGACGTGGTTTATGCAATTCTATTTACAATTGCACTAAACAGCGAGTATATAGTAGTTCAGTAGCGCAACTAGTCTCACGGCGGACATAAGGATACGCAAAATAGCCTGGAAGATGAGTTACACAACGAACAGAAAATGTTCCCAGCTTTCTTAGTTATCTACTAAATTTAGTAGCGTAAATACATATGATTTCTCCATAGCAATATAAAGGACGCCCGGCTTCTCCGGCTAAAGGCAGTACAGAGTAGCTCTGCAGCACGGTTAACATCTTACTCTCTATCTTATTCTAGACTGGAGACCCTAGAAACTGAAGTTTGATAAAACAATAATCTAACCTGCACAAAGATGTCCTTCTGCGAGTTGGCCCACGGTACAAAGCAAGCTGCTCTCCTGATGGAGTCGGGCCCAATCTCCAATGGTGGTGGTGTTGGTTGCTGGTTTGATAAGAGAGCGCTCGCAATATGATTGAAAATATGCAGCGAAACAGCCACTCTCTGGATATGATCAACCGTTTTAGACCCAGGTGTTGCTTCTCCACTGGTTATCGCCTCGTTGACTTGAGTGATGAAATCCTCATTGATCTGCTTGAGGATTTCAGACGCATTAGCATTGAATCGGTACAAAGAATCTGGCTCTTGCACACGCTTAAGGACAAGAAAGATATCCCTCAAGCTGCTCACGGGGCCTTGTCTGAGCTGTTCTGTAGCCTGGACTGTCTCACTTGCAGTGGGCCTCAAGCAGCGAGGGGCAAGGAACATCATTCTCTCCAGAAGCCCATCCCCTTGGTTCAGATGTGCAATGAGACGAGCTGCGTAAGGTACCTGAGTTGCACCCAAGATACAGAAAGGGGTGTTCTGGTTCAGCTCTCTTGGACGTTCTGTTGCGTATCTGTAGGTGCACTTCTCGCCTGTAAAGAGCTGACAGAAAAGCTGAACGTCTCCACTACCGGACTCATCATCGCATCTCAGTAATCTGTGCAAGGTGTCAAATATTTCTGACGAGACGAGGAAAGCCATTTTCTGATTGGCGAGACACTTTGTCAAGGCTGAGGATGTACATTTGTTTATGAGAACAGATTCCCAGTCTAGTTCTGCGGCAATACTATCAACCGGTGCCACAGTGCACTCTTGGATGACCTGCAAGTAAGATATTAGCTACCGTTATACTGGACGCGTTTGTTTCAATAAGAAAGTACATGCATTTTTATAAGGAACCACTTTATAAGGAACCTACATGTAAAAGGCCTAGAAATTGAAACAACTTATACAACTAAAGAGTAAATCATTAAGGAACTCCTCAATGCTCAATACTATTATGACTGCAAATAATCCACAAATAGAAAGCCGGTTCCATTCATTTGCAGTGGGGAATCACAGAAACTATACGTTAAACATGTATCCAATGTTTCTTTGAGTAGCCTCGAGTGTTGCTCACACGCAAATGTCTCCCTTATTGTTAAGACCACTGTATGTGCAGTTGAAATAAAGGAACTATTAAGGAACTTTTGGAAGTACAATTGCCTCAAAAGAGGCCAACAAGAAGGGACTTTAAGAACTAGGCCTCGAGGTAGGTTCCTTATAGAAATCCGTGTACATTAGTACAGAAAAGAATCGGAGGAAATATTTTGCATCGGGAAATATTTCTCCCATTATATTGTGGAGAAAATATTTCCCGATCCAAAAATGAAGGACGATATTTTACCTATATCGGACGATTCTCCATTCCGATTTTGGACGACAGAAAAGGCAATGTATTTGGAATGTTTCTTTGTCAAATTAATAGAAGTAACGGAATTTAAATAGACTTTATCACATCCCTGCCACTAATTGATTCTTTTATTATAGATTCTAAATAGACTTTATCAGATCCCTTCGATTAATCGGTTCAACAAAGAGTGAAAATGATTTGTTGGATTTGGCGGAAGGAGAACATAAACATGCTGATTTGTTGTGATGGTTTTTTGCACTGCCACAGAAGTATGGCCTTTTAAGAACACTGGAAATTAAAAGAACCTTTTGATCGAGCGTCCGCGACAACATTTACTAAAATAATAATAGGGGTGATTTTTGGTAAAATGCTTCAAACCGAGGCAGAAAAAGAAATCCGATGCCTCCTTTCTGGTTTGCTCTCAAACTAAGTGAATGAAATGCGTGAAAATAAATGTATATAACGTGGTGAAGATCGTTTCTCGTAGAAAATGCAAAGATCCAAAGACTACCTCGTTAGCGTGAGGTGAAATGATGTAACAGTGTTTTTGAAGTCATATAATATTAATTATGCATTACCTGAGACTTCCCAGATGTTGGTGGTCCTATGAAGACAGTATACAAATTGAGGGGGAAAATCGTCCCAAAGGATTGTATTTTGCTACCAGTACCAACCAGAAATGCTGTAGTGGTTATGATACTTGCGGAGATGTAGCCGATGTTGCTGCTGAGCGATTTAGCCATCAGTTTGAGGAAATTCAAAACAACCTCATCGAAGACGTTGTCGAATGGCTCTGGCAGATCTATGAGGCGCTTATGCAGGCTGCACCAAGCTGTCTTTGGTTGACGTTTGATCTTGCGTACCAGTTCGCTTGACATCATGTACTGTATAGGCTTGCCGTTGAAGACAGACAGACCACTGTAGACCTGGAGAACACTTGCTTGCTTAGGTAAGATCTTCTGATTTTATACTGTCTTGGAGCAATTCTTGGTGGCGGGAAATTTTAAATGACCATGGCATTATGCCATGTGTAGACAAATTGGAAAGAAATATACAATCATTATATAAGTGTTGATGGAGTTAAACGTCGTCATGAAGGCAATGGACAGGTGATAATGCAGAAAATCACATCATGAAATAACCTATAAAGTGAAATGGAGTTGTCGAATGAACATAATCACACGCAAAAGAGCAGAGAAGTGCTGTCTATGACCCATGTGTAAAAATTACTTTGTCGTAAACCTTGGCTATTAGTGTTGATAGCCGTACTAGATTGCGTTATTTTCTTAACAGGAGTACCAAAATAGATTAATGTAACTGTGGGACTGCGACTCGCTATCCAATAGGTGAACATGTCCTTCTTGAGACAGGGGAAAAAAAATCGCATCAAGCACCCAAAAAAACCTACAAGGTTCAGTGATACCAGGAAGCCGTTACTGTTGTGCTGTTAACACACGTTTTTTTTTATTAGAAAGTGGTTTATAAGAAAGTAGTGCTCAACATCTTAAAAGTTTAAGAAAGTTCAATACTGGATTCTTGAAACTTAAGAAAGTTCTGTTTCATACTTGCACTCCAAAGCTGTGTGTTACTTTCGCTCTCCTGTTCAGTCGCTCTTCTTGCTATTAAACGAGTCTAATGATGATTTTCTTTGAAAAACGTGGTATTTGTGCAATGTATACAGTGTCTTAAACTGTGCATTCTTAGAAATACTGCATTCCAAAATTGTTGCTAAGAAAGTCACAACAAAGTTTTGGTACTGAAAACATGAAATATCTAAGAACGTTTCAATACTGGCCCAATGAAAACTTTCTTATAAAAAAAAACGTGTAGTGTAGCCCAAGGGTAAGACGGCTGGACATAAAGTCAGAAACCTTGTCAGGAAACTGCTGAAATGCAAGGCGTGGGACCTATTTGTACTTAAAGCGTTAGGAAATCCTTGATTCTAACCAACAAATGCACGTTTTTCTTTATAAGAAACCGTTTTATAAGAAACCTAGAACTAGACACCCAAAATTAGAGCGACCTTTACAACTACGAGGAGGCAGTTAAGACACTTCAGAAATGTTGCTGGCATTTTTCCAACTTACTGATTTCAAATTTCTCGAGGTATGTAGTGATTAGTTCTCAAGCATTGCCTTGCGAGTTCTCCCACCAGTGTACCTAATTCCGTGCGTTTTCTCGCAAATGTAAATAAGCGGGGGGTTCTAATAGTAAGGGGGGGGGGGGTGCGGATGTTGAGAGATATTAATTAGGGAGGGGTGGAAGGCAGTTTGGCAAGCAAGAGTATGTGAAGGAGGAGACATTGTTGTAGAAAATGGGCCTTTCGAACCAGAGACCTCCTCCATTAACAAGGAGCTGTATATTTTCGAAGGGCATTGACAAGGTTGAAGCTGGCACGGGTTAGTTGCTCTCACATGCCTTCAATAAACTATTTGTAATTCGTTATGGAGAATAGAATGACTCTGTTGTGCAGTGCAGAGAATCTTTGCCGTGACTAACTTGCTTTCACATTCAAAGTGATTGAATAGGGTATTGTTAAAATGCACTGCCTTAGCCTTGTCGATTCCCTTTAACTGTAATGAATAGAATTAAACGCCTAGGGCAGGGTACATAACTAATTGTCGGATACATACGTGCCACCAGAGCCAAAAGATGTGTACCCATATTTATACCCCAAAAAATATACACTAAACAGAATTGTACGAAAATATGAACCCGTATAGCACCTTATATGCTGGAAAATATCATTATATGTCAGGCACCCGAAAATTCCAGCAAATTTGGAGGCATTTAATGGACAGGGTAATGAAGGCCTCGCGTAGTTTCTAGTTTAATTGCTGAATGCTCTTGTTTGAAGTGTCAAGCCAAGTTTGTATCATCAAGTTATAATTATTTCTCAGAAGGAAGTTTATAACAGTTGCTAACGAAAAACGCATCAAATTGTTATGTTAAGTTATATCGCACGTAGAATTGTGACGTAAATATTTTGTAGTTGGTATTTAGAATATAACACTTGTCCCGCCTTTTTTCATAAATGTGGTCAGGGCAAACACATAACCCCCAGTGTTAGGAATTTCTTATAGGTTATTAGCGTATCTTAATGTTACGTAGGTAAGCTATTGGTGCAAACGTCAATGCTTATAAATGTAGGAACCTAGGCTAGCACCCTTAGACAACAGGCCTCGTGGCCAGAGGAAGGCAGCAAGAAGGTCTGCCTAAGCGCAAGTGAAGTCCACACGAATTTCTATCTGTTGTTAACCGTGAATGTCAATCGCATGCTACACACTTTCTTCTATAAGAATATCCTAATTTTTCACGCGGCGCGAATTCTTCCATCATTATGCTTAAATTTGCATTGTTCTTTGGCAATTTAGAGCCTGAATATTCTTATAGACTGTATTTTTATAAAAAAAAGTGTGTAAGTCGTTCTCCTTGTATGAAACCTGGATGGTTTACTAGTGATAATCGTACATATACTTTGGATTTGTAGTTTGATTTTGTACATAGTTATTTATACAGTCCTTTCATAGCGTATAATCAATTTGTTGATTCTTTGTCGAAAATCTGCAGTATTTGGAGCCTGGCGGTCAAGGGGTTTTCAAACATTAGTTGAAATCGAACTTCAATAAATCGAAAATAACCTCGTAACATCTAACCCCGATGCCGATATCGGAGAAATCGATACTGTTATGTATTACAAGGATCCGAAAATGAAGAGCGGTGTTTCTACCCAAATGACGAAAAACGATACTGTTAGCCTGGGGAGGTCCCCAGGACCAAAAAATATATGATGCGGCCCTCCCGGTTTGACGTATGCGGCTTAGATAAAGTGGGGCACTTAAAGTAAGAAACATTCAGACGTTCAATACTAGCAGCTCCGTAAAATAGAAAGATACTTCTATGTTGAAGTGCTACAACTGTAGAAAGCTCAGTTGAGGCATAGGATATTCACAATAGAATGGAGCGGAAATGAGCATTATTTGCATTAACCATTGATCAGTCCAAGTAGAAAATCCATCAGAAAAATGAGGAAAATTATTTCTCTCCACGAGTGGAGAAATATTGAGCTAATGAGCGCAATCGATTATTAGCGTGGTTGATGTTTTCCTTCATGTGGATCACAATGAATGATGTATGGTAGTAAGCATTCTACGCTTTTCCTCTTGAGGTCTTGATTCCTTATACCAGACGTACAAATAAGACCCAGAGAAGACGATAGGCAGGTCCTAGCTACTTTCCTGAAATCATGGTGCGCCCCTGGAAAAATTGGCATCAACCCTACTCTTCAAACGAAAATACCTTGTTTCCAAAGATCTCCATGCAGACTTATAGATAAATGTAAACAGTACATTCTCTTAATGCAAAGGCGTGTTTGAATAGTTAAAGTGTAGATTTCTCCTCGTACATGCTGTCCTCTTGTGGGCCCTTCTACTGGATTCCCCTTATTTGCATGGTTCTACAGACTGTTATGACAGTTATGTTAATGGTTTGCCAGCCTGGTCGCAGAGAGTCAGCTTTACTATGCTGACATTGCCCCCTGGGCCGCCTGAGATTTTATGGGGCTTTTGCCTTCCCTGTAGCAGGAGCTATTGTGTCTTCCACGGGATGTCACTGGTACGGAATTACAAAACACTGTTCCACAATATGAGAATGAAAAGCTTCACTACATACAACCTGATTCAAGGACAGGAACAAAGCCCTTAGCGTCAACAGACATTGGCCGTTTATGAAAGCACGGGCAACTTGTCACCCTTAACGAATATTACCCGTTTATTCAAGGACAGAAACAAAGCCTTTAGCGTCAACAAACATTCGCCGCTTATTGAAAGACGGTGAAGTTGCTACCCCGTAACGAAATTTGCATTAAAAGACGGAGAACTTGCCACCCCCTAACGAATATTTGTCTTTTATTCAAGGACAGAAACAAAGCCTTTACAGTCAACAAGCGTTGGCCGTCCACCCCCTAACGAATATTAGCCGTTTATTGAAGGCGAGAAGCAAAGCCTTTAGCGTCAACAAACATTCGCCGTCTATTAAAAGACGGTGAACTTGCCACCCCCTAAGGAATATTTCCCGTTTGTTCAAGGACGAAGAGGAAGCCTTTAATGTGTAGTTTACAGGAGCAATTTTCTTATTGAAAGACGGAGAACTTGCCCCCTAACGAATATTTGCCGTTTATTCAAGGTGACAAAAACAACCTTCAGCGTGAACAAGCATTCGCCGTCTATTAAAAGACGGTGAACTTGCCACCCCCTAACGAATATTTCCCGTTTATTCAAGGACAGAGAGGAAGCCTTTAATGCGTAGTTGACAGGAGCAATTTTCTTTTTGAAAGACGGAGAACTTGCCACCCCCTAACGAATATTGGCCGTTTATTCAAGGTGAGGAAAAAAGCCTTCAGCGTCAACAAACATTCGCCGTCTATTAAAAGACGGAGAACTTGCCACCCCCTAACGAATATTTCCCGTTTATTCAAGGTGACAAAGACAGCCTTCAGCGTGAACAAACATTCGCCGTCCATTAAAAGACGGAGAACTTGCCACCCCCTAACGAATATTTCCCGTTTATTCAAGGTGAGAAAAAAAGCCTTCAGCGTCAACAAACATTTGCGGTCTATTAAAAGACGGAGAACTTGCCACCCCCTAACGAATATTTCCCGTTTATTCAAGGTGAGAAAAAAAGCCTTCAGCGTCAACAAACATTCGCCGTCTATTAAAAGACGGAGAACTTGCCACCCCCTAACGAATATTTCCCGTTTATTCAAGGTGACAAAGACAGCCTTCAGCGTGAACAAACATTCGCCGTCTATTAAAACGTCTACTGTGTTCCAACATCACTAAGTAGATGGAGCAGGCAATTAATCAATTGAAACAACTCATTTCTTATCATAATCATGCTATGTTGAACTTCTAGGTGCAATATTGTAATTATTAATAAAATAATTAAACTTTCTCTTGATTTACTCTTATGTGAACATAATTAACTTTAGGTGAAATTTGCATTGTATATTCTCTCTACATTTTGATATTGGCCTACTAGAAGCAAAATGAGTGTGCAATGAATGAGACAATATGATAGCACAGGAAAATCTCATTCTCCGAGAAGACAGGAAACCCGTTCATGTGAACAAGAGAATGACGAAAAACGTGGCAGGATAGTTTGCTTTATTAATTGAGATTTGTTCTTTCTTTATGTCGTCTTTGACAAGCTTTCGTGAAAAGTATCTCCGCGGGTATGTCCATAGGAAAATAGGAAAGTGTGCAGGATTTCCCAGGTTTCCCAAATCCTTCCCAACTTTTCTAGGGACGTCAGGCTCTCGGTCACAATTGCCGCCGATATTAGCGATTTCCAAGAATATGGGACTCAATGTTTATTTTCTTCGATGTCTGTGAACCGACGGACTGGTCCCTGCTAATTTCCCTGATTGGGCGGTTATTACAGACCTGGCGTCATGAAATTTGTTGACATTGAAAGCCGCGTTAATACGAGATAGGTGTTTAAAAGGGCCTCGCCGTTTATTGCAGCCTCTATGGTGCTGTACGTGAAATGCTGGTCTGCAACAGAAAATCTAGTTATTGTATCTGACTTCTGAGACCACTTTGGCAATGGCGACGGCGAATGAATATTTCGAAATTCGATGAAAATAAGTTTTCCTTTGCTGTCTCACGAGTTAACTGATTATATAATAGCCTACAAATTTTTATCGCCAATTCTGAAATAGCCCTCGTTGGCTATCGTACCACACCTTAGCAACATTACAGTTATGCTAAAGAAAGTGGTTCTCTATTTCAACCCCCTTAATACGACCCCTGCCTTTAATGAATTCCAACAATATTTCCAACCCCCCATTATTCTCCCCAACAAACAGTCGCCGTCTATTAAAACACGGTGAACTTGCCACCCCCTAACGAATATTTCCCGTGTGTTCAAGGACAGAGAGGAAGCCTTTAATGCGTAGTTTAGAGGAGCAATTTTCTTATTGAAAGACGGAGAACTTGCCACCCCCTAACGAATATTTGCCGTTCATTCAAGGTGTCAAAAAAAGCCTTCAGCGTCAAAAAACATTGGCCGTCTATTAAAAGACGGTGAACTTGCCACCCCCTAACGAATATTGCCCGTTTATTCAAGGACAGAGAGGAAGCCTTTAATGCGTAGTTTACAGGAGCAATTTTCTTATTGAAAGACGGAGAACTTGCTACCCCCTAGCGAATATTTGCCGTTTATTCAAGGCGAGAAAAAAAGCCTTCAGTGTCAACAAACATTCGCTGTCTATTAAAAGACGGAGAACTGGCCACCCCTAACGAATATTTGCCGTTTATTGAAGGTGACAAAAAAGCCTTCAGCGTCAACAACCATTCGCCGTCTATTGAAAGACAGAGAACTTGCCACCCCCTAACCAATTTTTGCCGTTTATTCAAGGTGAGAGAAAAAGCCTTCAGCGTCACAGGATAGTTTGCTTTATTAATTGAGATTTGTTCTTTCTTTATGTCGTCTTTGATAAGCTTACGTTAAAAGTATCTCCGCGGGTATGTCCATAGGAAAATAGGAAAGTGTGCAGGATTTCCCAGGTTTCCCAAATCCTTCCCAACTTTTCTAGGGACGTCAGGCTCTCGGTCACAATTGCTGCCGATTTTAGCGATTTCCAAGAATATGGGACTCAATGTTTATTTTCTTCGATGTCTGTGAACCGACGGACTGGTCCCTGCTAATTTACCTGATTGGGCGGTTATTACAGACCTGGCGTCATGAAATTTGTTGACATTGAAAGCCGCGTTAATACGAGATAGGTGTTTAAAAGGGCCTCGCCGTTTATTGCAGCCTCTATGGTGCTGTACGTGAAATGCTGGTCTGCAACAGAAAATCTAGTTATTGTATCTGACTTCTGAGACCACTTTGGCAATGGCGACGGCGAATGAATATTTCGAAATTCGATGAAAATAAGTTTTCCTTTGCTGTCTCACGAGTTAACTGATTATATAATAGCCTACATATTTTTATCGCCAATTGTGAAATAGCCCTCGTTGGCTATCGTACCACACCTTAGCAACATTACAGTTATGCTAAAGAAAGTGGTTCTCTATTTCAACCCCCCCCTTAATACGACCCCTGCCTTTAATGAATGCCAACAATATTTCCAACCCCCCATTATTCTGCCCTGATTATTTGGTAATTCAGAGTACATGTGCATGAGAAGGAAGAATGGAAAAAGCCAGCACAATAGAGCAGAATCTCTATAATACATAGTAAGCAAACAAAGAATTATAATAGCATAATGTCATTAGTTGTTGCTTGTTCTTGGGTTCCCGCTTAAAAAAAAATGACGCCCGTGAAATAAGTCAAAATAGTACCAATCGTGTGCGCGAAATTCTGCAGTCTTGAGAATCCGCATAATTTGCTGAAAACGCTTTCTCTGTCTTTGCAAGGGTTCTTTCTGCACCACGGACGTCATTACCCACTCGCATGCAATGAACGGAGAGCACCCATTTCCAACCAAAAATAGCATAAGGACAAATGTATTTTTGTCTGTTAGCGGTGTTTGCCAAAAAATACGTTTCATCCATTGAGGCCAGTCCCTCATCGCGAAAAACACATCGCCATCAATAAACAACGAACTAAGACGCCTTCGCTCGCCGGATACCTCTTGTTTATTCGCTATTTGCAGTCTTTGCCAGAAGAACAAGGTCTCACGTTCTAAATAACAGCTGTACAATTCCATCTTGTCTGCGACGTAGACTCAAAAGGGAACGGCCAAGTGAAGTCGGTTTGTTAATGTTTTAAAGGTGTCCAATGCATAACAACCTTGAACGTACAAGCTCCTAAATGCCTACCCAGAAACCAAATTATGGTTGCGTTGCTATCATTCCCCTGTACAAATTGCTGCTGGATAGCATCATTTAACGACTGCACACTGCTCTGCAATTACCGATGAACTGGCATTTGAATAATGCACATATCACCCGGTATTGGGACCAAAAATATTTCGTCGTACTTGCTTGTCGTCGTGTAACACGACGACGAAACCCGGGTTCCGTCACTTGAATAATTTACCACCACGAAAACCCGGGTTTCGTCGTCGTAAAACACGACCACAAAATCTAGATTTCATTGCCGTGTTCAATTGACGACCACGAAATCCGGGTTTCGTCGTCGCAACCTCGTTTTCGATTCACGACCACGAAACCCGGGTTTCGTCTTCGCAACCTCGGTTTCAATTAATGACCAGGAAACCCGGGTTTCGTCATTGAAACCTCGTTCTCAATTTATGACCAGGAAACCCATTAATTTGCTTTGTTTTGTTAATCCTTATATCTTTCGTTGCTAAGTAATAGCGGGAGACAATTCAATATCCTACCCAGAACAGTTCGAGTGAAGTGAATAAGTGAACTGTAGATAGTGATTTCCGTGAAATTTATATGCTAATTTTAACGTTGTAGCTTACGTGAGAGTGATGGAATAATGTTATCTCGACTATTAACTGCTAGAATTCATAGAGGACATAAGTGTCATAGTGATATCTCGTTGGTTTTAAAAGTTTATTATATTACGCTTCGCTGTTTTGCTTAAAATTTCGCTGTTTGCTGTATATCTGGACTGTTCATTTCTATATGCTGGTTTTCACACACCCAAATATTTGTAGGGATCATCAAAACTTACCACACATCAGTAAAAATAGAATGCTGAATGTAGTAAAATCGCAAAAATTTCTTAGTTTTTTTTACTTCTTCTTCGTCCATATAGAAGAGTTCTTAATTTTTAGAAAAAAAGCATTACCTTCTTACAGTCAGTTCCTTACAAAAAAATGAGTGTACTGTAGTTTTGTACTACGTAAGCTATATTCTATTTTTCATTTTGGGTTCCTCGCTCAGATTTTGCTTATATAAGGCTTCAGTACGGGGAAATACAGTATGGCAACATGGAAGTATAGATAATAAGAAATTAAATTATTAAAATACTATGACTGTCTTCAAAGTTTTGTTGCACCATGTGGCTTGCTGCAAAGCGTGGGCAAACTCCACAAAATAACAGCTGTGCGTCCTTCAGCCTCGTTTATACCACCACCAAGCATTACGTAATGCTTTGTCCAGCCTCGCTTATACCCCCAACAAGCATTACGTAATGATTCATCCAGCCTCGCTTATACCACCACGAAGCATTACGTGATGCTTTGTGCAGCCTCGCTTATACCACCACCAAGCATGACGTAATGATTCGTCCAGCCTGGCTTATACCACCACCAAGCATTACCTTATGCTTTGTCCAGCCTCGCTTATACCACAAACAAGCATTACGTAATGCTTCGTCCAGCCTCGCTTATACCGCCACCAAGCATTACGTAATGCTTTATCCAGCCTCGCTTATACCACAACCAAGCATGACGTAATGCTTTATCCAGCCTCGCTTATACCACAACCAAGCATGACGCAATGATCCGTCCAGCCTCGCTTATACCACCACCAAGCATTACGTAATGATTCGTCCAGCCTCGCTTATACCACCACTAAGCATTACCTAATGCTTCGTCCAGCCTCGCTTAGACCACCACAAAGCATTACGTAATGCTCCCCGTGTACTTCGACAACTCCTGGGTTCTTTGGATATTTCAACCTTGCGATTTCAATTGCAATTTCATTATTACATAACCCTTGGGGGCTGTAGTACTTTACAATTTAAACCAACGTAACTAACAATGAAGATATTTCACATACGAATTACGAAATTGCAAAATGCAGAATAGAAATTAATAACATAAAGTAACTTAAGACAACATGCTCTACTTGAATATCCAGTCTATGTATACACTTTTTCATAAGCAACTGATCAATAAGGATGTAAGGGCTGGGATTTCGTGAAAATTTCTCAAGAAATAGCTTTCTTAATGAAATACATCCTTGCAAACTTGTCAATTACATTGAAAAGCCAGGCAAGAACCAAAATAGGAGGTCTCAGGGGGTACCAGTCATTCTGTCAGGGCTGAAATACCAGATATGTTAAGCAACTCTTGCTGGACAAAGGTCGAATTGCTCATTTAAAGACCAAGTGGTTAATGCGAAACCTGTTCATAAGCTTGACACTGAATTTAAGCTCACATACTACTAATGCGCAATACATGTAGATCCATATAAATATACTCTATTTCAAAAGCAATGATATATTGCAACTAAGCATTTACTTAAGATACTGTCCTTTCTTCTCTCTGTAACTCTCATTAATATATGAACTCAGCTAAATAGGCTATTTGCTGTTGATTCCCCGAATTCACATTTGATTGAAACAGATCTATCTATCTTCTCTGTCTCAGATAAGGATTGCAAGTCACTACACGCCACATCATCGTTGATTTTTGCATTTTCAAAATCCATAGTGAATCTGCTAGACAGCCTGCAAAATCCTAATTACCATACTATTATCTGTAAAAGGTAATCCCAGCAGCAGCCAAATTCACGAATCCTCTGCAAAGTCTCGATTTCTCAAAAATTGCCTGCATTCAGTAACATACCAGCTGAGCCCCAGTCCTCCCAATTGACAACCAAGCAATGAAAAACCTGTCAAAGAAATAGAAAATGTTGTACAAATGTCTTCAATGACAAGATCAACGCTTAACAGCTCCATAAGGAAAACCAGTGGAGGCATCCTAACAGAACTACTATTTGTAACCACAAAATCTGTCTCCTGATGCAAAAAAGACAATGTACAGTATTTACTGTTATTTGCATATAAGAGAACATTTATACTAATTCTGGATGTCCGAACTTAACTGAGATAAACAAGGGGGCACTTTTTGCCCGTCCCAACATTCTGAATCTTTTTCTGAAACACCCAGGCAAGCCAGGGTTAAGACTCTGTATGGTCATTTATAGCGTAGCATTTATAGCCAGGACTCTGGATGACTTTCAGACTGACAATGGCCTAATAATTCAACATACATTCTCACACATTGGAGACTCACTGGGCACCAGAAATATTGTGCTAGTGGTAATATGGACCCAAAAAACGGGAGAAATGCATGCCCAACATGTTTTGGACCTCCTATGTCTACGTGTCTGATCAACATATCCACTTTCTAGCTGGGGGGAAGGAAAATCAGCAGTAACCGCTAGGGAGAGGACCCCCTTTCGTTTACAGATTCATTCAATTCCAACATAAAACAGAACTCTACAGACATCATTTTCTCTCTGCCTCACAATAGGATAGCACTCTCCATATATATGAACCGTTCTTGAAAAAATTGCCCAGCAGTGACCTCAAAAAAAAATTGAAATTGCTGACCAGCAATTCAGTGGCTCAGTGCATACCGCATCAGCTTACCAATCATACAGAAGCTCCATCCACTGGTTGCACCCCATCTTTCAAAATTGGAAAGATCTTCTCTTATTAAATTGAGAAACTTCCAAATCTTCAAAGGTGTCTTCTCCCTATCGCCCACTTGAACACACCAAGCAAAATTTAGAGACTAAATTCCAGGACTGACTGAACAACTTTCACCATCATTACAGCTTGGTCTTTAACTCAAAAATCTTGACAAAGTTCTCTAGGAAATGGCAGCGCATAATTTCCAACCCTGTCTGAAGGACGTCCTGTCTGCCCGAAAAGTTTTCCTCAGCCAACTCAATCACTTGCTGGCATTAAACCTCTGTTTACCCTCTGGTGCATTCTCTTATTTTGCATAATATTCAGGGGATACCTTTCCCATTGCAGCTTCCTACAGGCAGGAGCGGAATAAAGAATGCTGTAACATAAACACGCCATAAGAACACAAACAGCTGCTAATTACTCACCTTGTCAGGGAAAAATTTTCTGGGAAAGTTTTCTGGGAAATGGCAGCCCATAATTTCCAACCCTGTCTGAAGGACGTCATGTCTGCCCGACAAGTTTTCCTCAGCCAACTCAATCACTTGCTGGCATTAAACTTCTGTTTACCCTCTGGTGCATTCCCTTATTTTGCATAATATTCAGGGGATACCTATTCGATTGCAGCTTCCTACAGGCAAGAGCGGAATAAAGTATGCTGTGACATAAACACGCCATAACAACACAAACAGCTGTTAATTACTCACCTTGTCAGGGAAAAATCGGACAACGGACAACAAGCATAGCTTGTTTTTTAAAGAACTTCTACTCCATCATTGAAAATCCGACAGACTTGCAACTACCCTCAATCTGTAGTGCTTCACATCTGCAATCCATCCATTTATTCTAGACTCGTCGTTCCCGTCTCCACCAGCAGCCAGACAAGAACTCAAGGCGCCACCTCGAAACGCTCGACCCAACATGGCGCTGGCCTAAACATTTTCAAAACGAACTCCAGTTCCATCCTCAATCCACAAACTATAATCTCGGAACAACGACAGTTGAAGCTCCTTCTTTGTCCCACATATCCGTGTTGTTTTCAGCTTGTTACAGCCAAGACTATGTCAACTAAAATGAGAATAAAGTCGCCACTGAAATCTCGTCCACCTCGTCTGACCGCTGATCCTCTAGAAATGCGGGACTAAAAACAATACGTCATTCTGTGTTAAGTACATATTGTCCTGGGCAGAATACAATTGTCATTCCACAAAAGCGCATTGTTTCAAGTTATCTAAATGACTCTGTTGGTTGTAGGTAGCCTACAACCAATACCAATGTATGGCCCTGTATTCTAGAAGTAAGCCGAAAGATCTTCTTGCTGATTTGCCAAACATTTTTCTTAAGTTTGATCGCAACATCTTTAACAGCAATGAAGCAATTTTACAATGTATGGAAAGAAGAGCTACGGAACTTTGCTCCATACTGTCTGTTGTATGTATTGATCTTGCCAGATTAAATATGCAAGGAAATCGCCAGCTTTTTGGGGGACTCAACCATGCTTTTGATGAAACTGTCATGTTGGTACACAGTTATAGAAAATTATTCCAGGAAATTTTTGAATGGTCACCCTTGTGAGAAACTGGTGGTACACAGTTTCATCTGGACACCGATTCCCAAGGAAGTGTTGGAAGGCCCAAGGTAAACCTCTCCAAGGAACGTGTCTTCCTTGATTGCACTTGGGTTCAAGTTCACTGAAATCAGTAGTATGCTTGGAGTCCACCCTAAAACGCTCCGCAGATTGCGGCGTGAATGGTACCTTCCCGTGGGTGCGAGTGTCTTCACAGAAATTACCAATGAACAGCTGGATGAAGTGGTTTCGGAAATATTGCACGAATTGCCAAACACTGGAGAAAGACTAATGATGGGTGCACTAATGACTCAACGTGCAATGAAAAAGAATGCGATGTTCATTGCAAAGATTGGATTGAGTCGGAAGGGCATTGCGAAGGCAGCTTAGGATTCGTCGGCGTGTGTAAAACGTTCCCTGTGCTAACTTCTTGTTGTAAGATCCGTTGTAAACTTGCATTAAATAGAAATTTTTAATACTCAACAATTTACAATAACAGGGTGACTCGGTAAAATTTTAATTTAATTTCTCTACATTAAAGGATATCAAGTTATCAAGCACAAAAAACTTAGTCTGGCTATAATATTAAGAACACAAGTGCTAGGATAGTGGAAATGTGTAAATATATCAAATTCTGGATGCTTTATACGATTTTTGCATGAAAAACTTGATATCTTTTGATTTGGAAAAAATTTAAAATTCTATTCTACCGAATCGCCCTACACTGATTACGGGTACTACGCAAGGCTATTGGAAGAACTATCGGATTAGGGGCTAAACAACTGAAAAGCATGTGATGACGTTATCATTTTATCACGTCATACTATTGTTTTTAGGATCTATTGAGAGACCTCAAGCCCCCCATGTTTGGACGGTTTGCTATGATGCTATTGTAGTGTGATTTTATTGTTGCAGGCACGCAGACGGCTACCATAAGATGATTCGCTGGCGAATGGTCATTTTGGGTTGCATTGACGGATTTTCCAGGGTGGTTACATTTCTGAGGTGTTCAAATGATAACACGGCAGATACAGTGCTAAGCCTTTTCACAACTGCAGTGCAAAAGTTCAGATGCCCACTGCGAATAAGAACAGACCATGGGACAGAGAACGTACGCATGACCGAATGGATGCTTTGTCATCATGGAGTTGAGAAAAATCCTGTAATAACAGGCAGCTCAGTGCACAACCAACGAATTGAAAGACTTTGGGTAGACCTCTCCAATGTAGTCACTTCACATTACATCAACCTGTTTTCCTGCATGGAGAGACAGATCCTTCTAGACCCTGACAATGAAATAAATTTGTATGCTCTACAATATGTACACTTGCCTAGAATCAATAATGCCCTGGGACTATTCGTTGATCAGTGGAACCACCATCCATTAAGGACTCCTAGAGGCAAGTCACCATTGCAGTTGTGGACACAAAGTTTCCATGAAGGGTCGAATGCGGGACAAGATGAAAACCTGATGGAAAGAATAATGCCGTCAGATCAAGAAAATTATGGCATTGATGATGAAGGGCCAGTCCCTGAGATCGAGACATGCAATAATATAGTAGTACAAATGTAGTAGTGCATTGAAATCTGTGAAAACATTCATTTCTGCGGGAAATATTTGCATGGATTGGGTGGGTTATAATACAATTATACACACCGTAAACCATATGGTGAACCGTATGGTAAACCATACAGTAAACCGTGTACAACATAAAATACATATAATATCACTTCTGTTAAGTTAAGGGAAAAACAGTGTGACACACCTTGCATTTTATAGAAGTCTTTTTATGGAAATCCGTAATTCAAGTTAAGACAACAAGCACAAATGTAATAAAGATATCTTCAACAACATATACATTTCCTGTAAACAGTAACAGCGCACCAAGCCCCCCCCCCCTTAAAAGCGAAAAATCATGGCAAAGTTGTGTCCACTGTTCAATGCAATTCTATAGTTATAATATAGCAGTTTATTGATTGTGTCCATTCCCCCTAATTAATTGTGCAAAGCAAGTACCACATGGTACTATGTCTCTCTGTTCATTGCTGGGGATTTGCTTCCAGAATGAAAACACTTTCCATCATGCTTCCATCATCTCTGTCCCTCTTTCATTAAGAACACCGTGTGTTATGAACCTTACTCTTGAGCTTGAAGTGCAGGATATAGGGGTGTCTTTGTGGAGAAGCAAGTCTTGTGCGTAATGTGTCTTAGGTGCTGATAGGTGTACTGGTTGGCCCTCAAGCATTTTTAGTAGATCATGCCACGGAAAGGTCTGAGTGCTCCAGCGAAATTCATTCAAGAAAATTACCTCTGCCGTCTCAGCCAAACCCATGCAAATGATGAAGAAGCTGGATTAATGAAGCACTGAAAAATTGTGCATAGAAGGCGTAATAGAAATGGCTTTCCACATATTGCAGGTCCAACAATCATAATATTCCTATATTTGCCCCTACCCTTTTCAAGTAGCTCCAGGACTGCTGCTGCAAAGACACTTTATACTATATCATTGCCTTCTAAAACTTCAATAGCAGCTGCAAGCCATTGTCCATCTCATCCATTCACACATTGTCCGGTTAAAAACTCCTGCAGGATCTCCATTCGGGTCCGGTTATTCCTTTCAATCTCATCATGAGCTTCATACATTTCCCAGTTACTCTCGATCAAGTCATTGACATTTCTTTTCCCTCTGTTCAAAATGAATTCCACCAAGAGCGTGTTCCCTAAGTTTTTCTGCCTCTGAGCAAGAGCCAGCAATTCTTTCCTTGAATGAATACCTGTTATGATATCTGCCACGTTGATACATATCAAACACTTCTACTTCTTTTTACCATTAATTCCCTGATTTGGTGCGATTTTCTGGTCCACTTTCCTCTTGCGAGTAGCCGCTGTAGTTCTTGGTGGTGTACATATTTCGAAATCGGGGGTGCTTCTCACTTTGAATGTACATGCCATCCTGTTTTGTTACGTATTCTCATGCACTGTAATATAGGTCATGTGATGAGGAGAAATGAACGGATATGTCAAGCTGTTTGATAAGCCGCGTCTTGATTAAAGCCCATCTTTTTGGAGCTGTTAGCTTTATCGCCAGATGGTAGTGTTTGCCCCCCGTCTTTATGACTTTCATGACATCAAACCCATGACTCCACCTTCACTCTTCCTTCATTAAACAAGTCCAACACATTTTTCGCAAATCCTTCTCAAGTTAGGAATCTCTCCATATCTGCCTGACTATTATGTTATAAGAAACACAGATCATGCCTTTCGTTTATTCAAAGGTTCATCCAAAGCTACCTCCATTGCCATTCTTCAATACTCAATCGATATAGAAGACTGTATACTAATTAAGCATGTGTTTCATTGTAAGACTTCGATTGTTTTGAAAGATAGTTGTTAAACTGACTTCGCTTCCTTATTAATTCTATCAGATAATGACGTAACGTCATCTGTTACTTTAGAATATCAGCTAAATTAGGTAATTATATCAGCTAACTATATCAATCATGATTAATTACTCATATCCATAAAATACCCTCTCTCCAAACCAGTTCTATCTATTTTATTTACTTCCTTCCAATTTCATCTCATCCTGTGCTTTCCTGTCCGCCTCTTTTCATTTCACCTTACAACTTCATCCACTATTACGTCACCTACACACCACCAACTGAGCTCCACCAATCACAATCAACCACCAAATTTGAATCTATGTAAAATATTTTATTCGTTCATTACTCTGATGAAGCCCTGAATGCCGGGGCGAAATATTAGTATAAAAAAATTCGTATTTTTTTGCTTCGTCTTCTCGTCGCTTTGCAGCGTTACTGCCTCACTTTTATTTTACTTTATTCGCCGCAAGAATCGAAAGATCCGACGGGACAGTCTGCAGTTCGTGGCCTTTTCTCTGTATCAAATTAGGTAATGTCTCCTGTAAAAAACAGCATATTACGTATCGGCCGCAACGTCATACTTCATGCCCATGGTAAGTGACCCATTGTCCTTTTATGTTGAAATAGACATATAAGGATAAAAGAGTCATTTGCTTCTAACCCCTTATCTGATGTCCCTTATTGTCCTATTCAATTTGCAACAATAACCCGTTTCTTTCCCCTTCAAATGTAAACAAACCGCACCAAATTTTGTACTTGTGTTTTCAGACAGTCTGATTTTTTTATTTTGGGTACCTAAACATGTTGTTGGATAATTGAATATTTATTGCTTATAATAATAAGATATGGGATTTGAGATGAGGATACATGAAGTTTCTTAGTGGTCTAAGTTGTAGAATCATAGGCCAATATGGTGTACCGAAGGAGCGTTCCTTTGAAGCTGTCAGTGTATTGGACATATTTACACTCAGACAAGGGCCTCGCAGTCAAAGAAATAGCTGCTAAATACCAGGAATATTCGCCTGCGACTGTATATCGCCATTGCAAGAAGATCGTTTCTGCTGTCGAAGCTGATAATCGGAAAAGTAATGCTGGTAGGCTGAGACGTCTCACTGAACGGGATGGAAGAAGTATAATGAGGAATGTTACAAGACTTCAAGAGGTGTCTGGGAGGTTCTCTGCAAGAAGACTTAAAATAGAAGCAGGTGTATCAGATCGTACAGTGCGTAGGTTATTGAATAGGCATGGATATTTCTACCTGCAAAGCAGGAAAAAGGGATTGATGTCAAAGAAGGACATGAAAAGCATGTCCAATTTGCAAGACACATAATGAAGAATTATCTCATTGATGTGCAGACCAACAACATAGCATTCTTTTTTGATGCAGTAGGTTTTGCTCACAAAATCAATCCTGCAGATCAAGCACGGGCACCATCTGGAAGGATTTGGTGTCGTAAATCAGAGGGACTTACCCAGGGTTGTACATCTAAAGGCAGTAAAGTTGGGCATGGGGGCAAGGTAGTTAATTTCTTGGTTGATATCTCTTATGGAGCTGGTGTCATCGTATGCGAACAGTATGAGAAGATGAGTGGAGCCTACTTTGCAACATTTATTGACAGCAACTTTGAAGGGATGTTTAACAGAAGCGGCAAGAAAACTCGTTTGTTTCTGCAGGATGGAGATCCGAGTCAGAATTCAAAACTTGCAAGGGACAGCATGAACAGGTGTGGAGCTGTATTACTTACAATACCACCTCGTAGCCCAGACATTAACCCAATTGAGAATGTGTTCCATACAATTCGAAACAATCTGACAGAAGATGCAGCTATGCAGAATATACAGCATGAGACTTATGAAAAATTTAGTGAGTTTGTGAGGAATACAATCCTAAAGATGCCAGCTGCAGATATAGACAGGGCAATTGATTCAATGCCAAGACACATGAAAAAGCTGTTTTCAAATCATGGACAGCGCTTGAGATATTGAGGAAAATGGTGAGCGAATGTCCTTTGCTTCACATCATTTCACTTGATATATATGTAATAACAATTCAATGCTGCCCCCTATTGTACATTTTGAGTATGTAGTTAGAAGTAATGTGGACATTAATTTCACATTTATTTCCACCTTAGATGGTGGGAGTGACTCAATAAACAGTGAACGAAATAAAATGCATAATATGATGGACACAAGTTCTGCATTTAGTACTTGCGGTGAGATTGCTGCACATGCTCCCATGTTAAATATTGCTGTTTTGAAGTGTTTGTATATACATGATTAACCGTACGAGTTACCGTATGGTTTACTGTATGGTTTACTGCATGATGGACTGTGTCTCTCTCGGCATGATTATGACATTTTCGAAGCTGCAAAATACTTTGGGGACAATCATGATATGGCCCTAACGTATCTTGTTCATCTTATCAGTACTTACAATTGTTGTTTCTTGTTTGAAATATTCTGCAAATTCCCGCCACAACTTTCCACGCAACAGTATAAAGTGAGAATCCCCTTTATATTCCCTGTCAGTATTACTTTATATCCCTTTGGAACTGTAACATTGATAATACCTTTATTACATACAGCCGCGTGATTATCCTTTCTAATTGTCTTGAAGAGCCACCTTACCATTTGTTCACTAATGCCATGTTCCTTGAGACCAGGGATAGTCTTTAAGAGATTCTCCCTGATTTCATTAATAGAAACACAGTAGAGGAAAAAGGCCACTTGGAGCCCACAAAGCATGCCAACATGTCAATCAAACATGTTAATCTGTCAAAAAATATTTTGTGAAGTGTGAAGCAGGTGACATGCCAATCAAGTCTCAGTAATCTGTAGATCATGTAACAAGTTTTGTTTACATGCAACCTGTTTTCCCACCGTTTTTGTGTTTTTATTTATTTATTGCAATTTTATTTTTTATCGAATTGGAGATCATTAGCGTATTAAAAAAGACAAGAGAAAAACGTTGATATATCTTTTGTAGAACATGATGATATTTGTATTCATATTGAAATATTCTGGCTTTTATAATACACTTGTTTGCAATTCCCCGCCAACCAAATTTTGGCTTGCTTGCATTGATAGAACAGTTTTTTATTGTTTTATAGTGATCAAAAGTGCAACTTCTGCAACAGTTAACTTGTGAGGTTCTTTTATTTTTTATGCTCTTTGGACTTCTGATGTAATTTTTTCGATAATTTTTCATATTTTCTCATTGCAGATTCATTGCCTCCAAAATGCAAAGGAGAAAGGAGCTTTTCAATAAAAATTGCGAGAATTTTAGCACAGGGTTTTTAGACATGTAATCATTCGATATATAAGCAGAGCTTGTAAAGGCTGTTTCGCCCTTCTGTTGAGCTCAACTGATAAATTCAATTTAATTTACGTTTTATGTGGTGAGCTAGCCTATTCTTTTGTTCGAATTGACTGAGAACCAAGAAAAGACTGCTTGGGCTGGTTTACTGGACATAAATTGTCGGGTTGCCACTTTCGAAAAATCAATCGTGACAATTGAACAGAGTCTGCATTATCTAGTCCAGGCTAGTGGTAATCAAGATCCTTCTTCTGCTACAGCTGCGGGTATTTCGACTTTGCAGTCTATTTTCCTGTTTCTTCTGAGGCTTGTGGTGACATTCTAGCTCCTGCGTTTTTATCAGTCTCGTCAATAGGAAATGCTGGATTTTCTGCAGCTAGTCTGCCTCAACAGAGTTCAACTGCTGGAACTCACAGCTTTTCAACAAGCACGCCTTCCTTTGTTTTTCCAAAGGATTGACTGGATTTTAGCTCTCAGTGTGCTTTGCCTTGAAAAGTGCATTGCCTTCAATAGTGCATTGGCAATTATTATAGGTTATTTTCTATTTACAAGTACTTTTATGCATTATGATGGAAACCATACTTTTAAGAACTGTGTAACAGGCTCAAAGGTTGATGGCATACAGGCAGATTTTTCAGTCAAAAGATCATGATCAAAATCTCCGGATAATGTGAAGTCTAAGAGACATAAATGACTAGCTAATTAACAAGAATTAGATAATTAAATAACCAGTTAATAAATTGATCTACACCTTTTAGCAGGAAATTTTAATGCTCGGTTCATTGTCACTATTTCAAGGACCCTTGTTTTTAACATCAACTTTGAAATCTGGTGAATACCCTCCAAAGTGAATCGATCCGAAACACTGCCTTTCCACGCCTCAATAGAAAAGGAAGTGCTGTATTCCCTGTCTAAAAAAATTCCTGCTCATAGGGGCACATCATCTCATTTCCTTTATTTATCTTTTCCTCATTTTTGTTATATGCAGTAACCTTCAGCTGGTTGAAGTTTGCATTAATTGGTAGATAGATAGATATATAGATAGATAGATAGATAGCTGCAGAAAGTGTTAGCCATTTTATTGTTGATATTGTGTTACCGTTACTCAAAAACATTACTGCTTTGGATGTTTATATGTGGCATTTTTTTTTGAATTGTTTCCGTCACATGCATAAGGACTGAGTTCTGCATGGCTTGTCTGCAGGTTTTGAAATAGGTGCCTAGAGCCAACCATCGACATGTGCAAGTTCTAATTGTTTATCTGCACTGGCTAAGCTGGATATAATTGATAACTAATTAAAATATGAACTTGAGTTTGGATATATTGCTGGCCCATTTAGGGAAGTTCCAATGGAGGACTTGATCGTCAATCGCTTTGGGGTTACTCCAAAATCTGAGCCAGGGAAATGGAGACTATTAATGGATGTATCGTTTCCTAGAAATTCGAGCATTTATAGCTGTATACCAGATTTTGAGGCGCATGTCTCGTATTGCTGTATTTCCACAGAGCTGGAAAAAAATCATGGCTCTTGGTAAAAGGCATAATAATGGCAAAACTCAACATTCCAAAGGCTTATAAGTTATTACCGGTTCATGAAGATGATCATTGGGTATTAAACGGAAAGGAAAATATTATATTGATCTAGCTTTACCATTTGGTCTTTGCTCAGCTCTTTTTTGTTGTCCAACGAAGTGTCGGTTCAGCACATTTAACATTACCTGGACAATTTTTTCAGTGCGGGAAGACCTGACTCTGATGAGTGCGATTCTGTGTTGAACAATTGCATCCGGGTGTGCAATTGCTGGGAGTACTTTTTTGCTGATGATAAAACTGAAGTTCTGTCTACTTTCATTACATATTTGGGTTTTATTTTAAACGCTGAGACAATGGAGATTAGTTGGCCTAACAGAAAATTAGCAAAAGTTCTATCAAAACTTAAATCTGCAGAATTCCACTGGTTTTGAAAGGGCTGCGCCTATCTTATGGTCAAGATTCATCATCAAAGATGCCTATAACCCCGTTATTGTTGGTTTCTCTAAAATCTTAATTTAACTTTCATGTATTTGATGACGTTATGTTAGGTTGCACTGTACCTTAGCGAACACTTTCCTCTACAAATTTCTAGAAGCTTCTCTTTAAAACAAAAATCAAAGTGCACATGCCCAGAAGTTTCATTTACATGTTTCATATTGTAAACATGTTTATAAAATGTAGACATAGTTGTCATTGAAGGTCAAGAATTCACCCACACTGGCAGTGAACAGTGGCACAAGAAATGGGTCAGAAATGAGCAGGATGCAAGATATGCCAGGTTCAACATCAGGATTGCTTGTATTATCCCTAGAACAATTATCAAACATGGTTTTTATTGTAAAATAGGTATGACAAACATTGTACAATAGGTATGCCAATCTAATATTCTATTTGTAAATATTCATTTCTTGCAAACTGTTTGTTTTTTACCTTAAGAAATTGTTTTTTTTTAGTAATGTAAGGAGCTGTTTTTTCATTTCTGTCTTTTCATTTCTGTTTTTTTTTTTCATTTCAGTTCTGTTTTCTGTTTTTAACAATTTGCCTTCAGGTTCCAAAATTCTTAAATTTCATCTTTTTGCAGATGATACAAGCATTTTTTTCTCATCAACTCATGAACTTAAAAATGTCTTAAAATGGCTATCTGCAAACAGATTAACCCTTAATGTTGATAAATCTAGTTTTCTTATAATTTCAAACAAAAGAAAACCAGAAGATATCATTGATATCAAAATCAATAACTCTTCCATAAATCAAAAGGACTGCATTAAATATCTTGGTGTTCTTATTGATAACAAACTACACTGGAAACAACACTCACAATATGTTAATATGAAAATTTCAAAAGGGATTGGTATACTTGCAAAATTGAGACATTTTGTACAAACTGATGTACTTAAACAATTATATCATGCTTTTGTCTCTCCGCACATAAGTTATGGCCGTATTATTTGGGGGTAATGCCTCAAAGTGCGCAACTACTAAATTAGACAAAAGTCTTAAAACAGTCACAATTATGACCTTTTCAGATTATAGAGCTAATTCGATGCCTTTATTTTCTTAACTAGGTCTTTTAAACTTTGAAAATAATTATAAGCTAGCAACTGCTAAAAGTATGTATGACGTAAGTAACAACAGTTTAGCATCATCAATAAGTGATTTATTTCAAAAAACAAAAACAAGACACAGCTACAAAACCCGCCAAGGTACTAAAAATCAATTTTCTTTTCCTCTTATAAACACAGAATGCCGAAAAAAATTTATTGCTTTTCATGGCATTAAAATATGGAATGGAATTCCATTCGAAATTCCTTCAATGTCAAATAAAAGACAATTCAAAAAATATCCTTTTAAATGGTTGCTACAATTTTCTTAGTAAATTCTTAAATGCTTTGTCATTAAAGCACCATCTCCCCTCCCCCTTTTATTTTATTTTATTTTTGTTATCAAAAAAAGTTTTAGAGAATTCTGCAAGGGAATGGACGCCAATTTGTCCTTCCACTACTGGACATTATATGAAAGGTTCATTGAGGACTGCCTGCCATCATTTTGATGAAAAGCCAAAGAGAAACAATTCAAGCATTGAAGAGAAATAATCTAGGCTCCATTTGCTAAAAATTAATCCGAGGAAGATGCACCTATTTTCCCTTCTGGCAGATCCTTTTTGCCAGTCAGAAATAAGAAAATAATACAAAACACCCCAGATATTAAATTTACTATAAACAATTTATGTTTGTTCCAATTTATTTCTCATATATTTTGAGATGAAAGATGAGACTAACTGGAGACACTGGGCGTCTTCTTGGCTAAGTAGCCAAATAAATTTATTCCTAATACTAAGATGGATAACAGAGATATATTCCCGTTCTACTTTGTTAAAGAACTCTCTTCTTTCATTTTCAAATAGAGGACCTAGCATTAGAAAATGGATCTCATCACCTATAATATTTTTACCGAGTGTGATGCAGTGTCGTGTGCATAATATCGTTAATATTGTGTTCAGCAAATTTCTGAACACAATATTAACAACAGTAGTCTCCTTTTAGATGGGTGCCAAGGGGACTCAGTGCCTTTAACATTGATAACATTTATTGGTATGATAATACCAGGGACAAGCATAACTGACCACGTGTCGCCTGCAAATAATAGAGCAGCATTAAAAATAGCTCAGTTACTTCCTTAATCTAGTCAAACATAAAAGACGTTAAACATCTTTAACTGACAATGTTCGCGACACGACCAAACAGGAAACCCCCTTCCCACTTTACTTAAGTCAACTCCTCTATTCGAAAACAAGCAAAAGAGATTTTGTAGACACTATTGCAAAAAATGGAATTGGAGTATCATACGTTAGAGTGCAAAATGTGGAACTGTCAATAACAAGCAACTGCGCTAGAAGTACAACGAAGAAGGGCTAGTGTACCTTCCGAGATTAAAGGAAGGAATTTTTACACCGTCTGCGATCGACAACATCAATCATAATCCCTCATCGAATACTTGAAAAGAATCTTTCCATGGAAAGATTCTTTTGATTTCCTGCAACAGGATTGTCGATCGATGAAGGAATCTGTAAAAAATAAAGAGCAGTCACAGAAATTACTAGACCAACTTTTCTGTCAGCTGGTGATGTTGTGCAAGCAAGAAGCTGTACCCAATTACCATGTGGAGCTAGCGATATCTATAACACAATATATTTGAAGAAGAAGGTGAATGGTGGAAGTGTTTCCTAAGACGAAAATTGTCCTGTCAATGTTGATAGGATATGGATGCTACTCAAGAAGGCCAAGAGAGTCAGGACTCAACTGGAAGGATTTATCAGAGAATGCAGACATCTTCATCCTGATCTCTTTATCGTCTCAGCAAGTAATTGCCTGCTTGACGAACTGGAGCAATTTTGCACTGATCTTGACTCCTTCACCTTCTTTGGAGTAGATCCAACGTTTAACATCTTTCGAGATAACATAAGCTTAACAGTGACGACCTACAGACATCTAAGGTTGGAAAAAAGATATACAGGAAAGCCACCCGTCTTTGTTCGTCCACTTTTAATGCATCAAAGAAGGACTGGAAATCGTTCTCAAAGTTCACACACCAGTTGCTAGTGGAGAAACCTTCACTCGAAGGCATGCTTGCCTGTGAAACAGATGGCGAGCAGGCGATAATAGATGGATTGAAGAGAAATTTCAGATATGCCACATGATGAAACTGTCATGTTGGTACACAGTTATAGAAAATTATTCCAGGAAATTTTTGTATGGTCACCCTTGTGAGAAACTGGTGGTACACAGTTTCATCTGGACACCGATTCCCAAGGAAGTGTTGGAAGGCCCAAGGTAAACCTCTCCAAGGAACGTGTCTGCCTTGATTGCACTTGGGTTCAAGTTCACTGAAATCAGTAGTATGCTTGGAGTCCACCCTAAAACGCTCCAGATTGCGGCGTGAATGGTACCTTCCCGTGGGTGCGAGTGTCTTCACAGAAATTACCAATGAACAGCTGGATGAAGTGGTTTCGGAAATATTGCACGAATTGCCAAACACTGGAGAAAGACTAATGATGGGTGCACTAATGACTCAACGTGCAATGAAAAGAATGCGATGTTCATTGCAAAGATTGGATTGAGTCGGAAGGGCATTGCGAAGGCAGCTTAGGATTCGTCGGCGTGTGTAAAACGTTCCCTGTGCTAACTTCTTGTTGTAAGATCCGTTGTAAACTTGCATTAAATAGAAATTTTTAATACTCAACAATTTACAATAACAGGGTGACTCGGTAAAATTTTAATTTAATTTCTCTACATTAAAGGATATCAAGTTATCAAGCACAAAAAACTTAGTCTGGCTATAATATTAAGAACACAAGTGCTAGGATAGTGGAAATGTGTAAATATATCAAATTCTGGATGCTTTATACGATTTTTGCATGAAAACTTGATATCTTTTGATTTGGAAAAATTTAAAATTCTATTCTGCGAATCGCCCTACACTGATTACGGGTACTACGCAAGGCTATTGGAAGAACTATCGGATTAGGGGCTAAACAACTGAAAAGCATGTGATGACGTTATCATTTTATCACGTCATACTATTGTTTTTAGGATCTATTGAGAGACCTCAAGCCCCCCCCCATGTTTGGACGGTTTGCTATGATGCTATTGTAGTGTGATTTTATTGTTGCAGGCACGCAGACGGCTACCATAAGATGATTCGCTGGCGAATGGTCATTTTGGGTTGCATTGACGGATTTTCCAGGGTGGTTACATTTCTGAGGTGTTCAAATGATAACACGGCAGATACAGTGCTAAGCCTTTTCACAACTGCAGTGCAAAAGTTCAGATGCCCACTGCGAATAAGAACAGACCATGGGACAGAGAACGTACGCATGACCGAATGGATGCTTTGTCATCATGGAGTTGAGAAAATCCTGTAATAACAGGCAGCTCAGTGCACAACCAACGAATTGAAAGACTTTGGGTAGACCTCTCCAATGTAGTCACTTCACATTACATCAACCTGTTTTCCTGCATGGAGAGACAGATCCTTCTAGACCCTGACAATGAAATAAATTTGTATGCTCTACAATATGTACACTTGCCTAGAATCAATAATGCCCTGGGACTATTCGTTGATCAGTGGAACCACCATCCATTAAGGACTCCTAGAGGCAAGTCACCATTGCAGTTGTGGACACAAAGTTTCCATGAAGGGTCGAATGCGGGACAAGATGAAAACCTGATGGAAAGAATAATGCCGTCAGATCAAGAAAATTATGGCATTGATGATGAAGGGCCAGTCCCTGAGATCGAGACATGCAATAATATAGTAGTACAAATGTAGTAGTGCATTGAAATCTGTGAAAACATTCATTTCTGCGGGAAATATTTGCATGGATTGGGTGGGTTATAATACAATTATACACACGTAAACCATATGGTGAACCGTATGGTAAACCATACAGTAAACCGTGTACAACATAAAATACATATAATATCACTTCTGTTAAGTTAAGGGAAAAACAGTGTGACACACCTTGCATTTTATAGAAGTCTTTTTATGGAAATCCGTAATTCAAGTTAAGACAACAAGCACAAATGTAATAAAGATATCTTCAACAACATATACATTTCCTGTAAACAGTAACAGCGCACCAAGCCCCCCCCCCCCTTAAAAGCGAAAAATCATGGCAAAGTTGTGTCCACTGTTCAATGCAATTCTATAGTTATAATATAGCAGTTTATTGATTGTGTCCATTCCCCCCTAATTAATTGTGCAAAGCAAGTACCACATGGTACTATGTCTCTCTGTTCATTGCTGGGGATTTGCTTCCAGAATGAAAACACTTTCCATCATGCTTCCATCATCTCTGTCCCTCTTTCATTAAGAACACCGTGTGTTATGAACCTTACTCTTGAGCTTGAAGTGCAGGATATAGGGGTGTCTTTGTGGAGAAGCAAGTCTTGTGCGTAATGTGTCTTAGGTGCTGATAGGTGTACTGGTTGGCCCTCAAGCATTTTTAGTAGATCATGCCACGGAAAGGTCTGAGTGCTCCAGCGAAATTCATTCAAGAAAATTACCTCTGCCGTCTCAGCCAAACCCATGCAAATGATGAAGAAGCTGGATTAATGAAGCACTGAAAAATTGTGCATAGAAGGCGTAATAGAAATGGCTTTCCACATATTGCAGGTCCAACAATCATAATATTCCTATATTTGCCCCTACCCTTTTCAAGTAGCTCCAGGACTGCTGCTGCAAAGACACTTTATACTATATCATTGCCTTCTAAAACTTCAATAGCAGCTGCAAGCCATTGTCCATCTCATCCATTCACACATTGTCCGGTTAAAAACTCCTGCAGGATCTCCATTCGGTCCGGTTATTCCTTTCAATCTCATCATGAGCTTCATACATTTCCCAGTTACTCTCGATCAAGTCATTGACATTTCTTTTCCCTCTGTTCAAAATGAATTCCACCAAGAGCGTGTTCCCTAAGTTTTTCTGCCTCTGAGCAAGAGCCAGCAATTCTTTCCTTGAATGAATACCTGTTATGATATCTGCCACGTTGATACATATCAAACACTTCTACTTCTTTTTACCATTAATTCCCTGATTTGGTGCGATTTTCTGGTCCACTTTCCTCTTGCGAGTAGCCGCTGTAGTTCTTGGTGGTGTACATATTTCGAAATCGGGGTGCTTCTCACTTTGAATGTACATGCCATCCTGTTTTGTTACGTATTCTCATGCACTGTAATATAGGTCATGTGATGAGGAGAAATGAACGGATATGTCAAGCTGTTTGATAAGCCGCGTCTTGATTAAAGCCCATCTTTTTGGAGCTGTTAGCTTTATCGCCAGATGGTAGTGTTTGCCCCCGTCTTTATGACTTTCATGACATCAAACCCATGACTCCACCTTCACTCTTCCTTCATTAAACAAGTCCAACACATTTTTCGCAAATCCTTCTCAAGTTAGGAATCTCTCCATATCTGCCTGACTATTATGTTATAAGAAACACAGATCATGCCTTTCGTTTATTCAAAGGTTCATCCAAAGCTACCTCCATTGCCATTCTTCAATACTCAATCGATATAGAAGACTGTATACTAATTAAGCATGTGTTTCATTGTAAGACTTCAATTGTTTTGAAAGATAGTTGTTAAACTGACTTCGCTTCCTTATTAATTCTATCAGATAATGACGTAACGTCATCTGTTACTTTAGAATATCAGCTAAATTAGGTAATTATATCAGCTAACTATATCAATCATGATTAATTACTCATATCCATAAAATACCCTCTCTCCAAACCAGTTCTATCTATTTTATTTACTTCCTTCCAATTTCATCTCATCCTGTGCTTTCCTGTCCGCCTCTTTTCATTTCACCTTACAACTTCATCCACTATTACGTCACCTACACACCACCAACTGAGCTCCACCAATCACAATCAACCACTAAATTTGAATCTATGTAAAATATTTTATTCGTTCATTACTCTGATGAAGCCCTGAATGCCGGGGCGAAATATTAGTATAAAAAAATTCGTATTTTTTTGCTTCGTCTTCTCGTCGCTTTGCAGCGTTACTGCCTCACTTTTATTTTACTTTATTCGCCGCAAGAATCGAAAGATCCGACGGGACAGTCTGCAGTTCGTGGCCTTTTCTCTGTATCAAATTAGGTAATGTCTCCTGTAAAAAACAGCATATTACGTATCGGCCGCATCGTCATACTTCATGCCCATGGTAAGTGACCCATTGTCCTTTTATGTTGAAATAGACATATAAGGATAAAAGAGTCATTTGCTTCTAACCCCTTATCTGATGTCCCTTATTGTCCTATTCAATTTGCAACAATAACCCGTTTCTTTCCCCTTCAAATGTAAACAAACCGCACCAAATTTTGTACTTGTGTTTTCAGACAGTCTGATTTTTTTTATTTTGGGTACCTAAACATGTTGTTGGATAATTGAATATTTATTGCTTATAATAATAAGATATGGGATTTGAGATGAGGATACATGAAGTTTCTTAGTGGTCTAAGTTGTAGAATCATAGGCCAATATGGTGTACCGAAGGAGCGTTCCTTTGAAGCTGTCAGTGTATTGGACATATTTACACTCAGACAAGGGCCTCAGTCAAAGAAATAGCTGCTAAATACCAGGAATATTCGCCTGCGACTGTATATCGCCATTGCAAGAAGATCGTTTCTGCTGTCGAAGCTGATAATCGGAAAAGTAATGCTGGTAGGCTGAGACGTCTCACTGAACGGGATGGAAGAAGTATAATGAGGAATGTTACAAGACTTCAAGAGGTGTCTGGGAGGTTCTCTGCAAGAAGACTTAAAATAGAAGCAGGTGTATCAGATCGTACAGTGCGTAGGTTATTGAATAGGCATGGATATTTCTACCTGCAAAGCAGGAAAAAGGGATTGATGTCAAAGAAGGACATGAAAAAGCATGTCCAATTTGCAAGACACATAATGAAGAATTATCTCATTGATGTGCAGACCAACAACATAGCATTCTTTTTTGATGCAGTAGGTTTTGCTCACAAAATCAATCCTGCAGATCAAGCACGGGCACCATCTGGAAGGATTTGGTGTCGTAAATCAGAGGGACTTACCCAGGGTTGTACATCTAAAGGCAGTAAAGTTGGGCATGGGGGCAAGGTAGTTAATTTCTTGGTTGATATCTCTTATGGAGCTGGTGTCATCGTATGCGAACAGTATGAGAAGATGAGTGGAGCCTACTTTGCAACATTTATTGACAGCAACTTTGAAGGGATGTTTAACAGAAGCGGCAAGAAAACTCGTTTGTTTCTGCAGGATGGAGATCCGAGTCAGAATTCAAAACTTGCAAGGGACAGCATGAACAGGTGTGGAGCTGTATTACTTACAATACCACCTCGTAGCCCAGACATTAACCCAATTGAGAATGTGTTCCATACAATTCGAAACAATCTGACAGAAGATGCAGCTATGCAGAATATACAGCATGAGACTTATGAAAAATTTAGTGAGTTTGTGAGGAATACAATCCTAAAGATGCCAGCTGCAGATATAGACAGGGCAATTGATTCAATGCCAAGACACATGAAAAAGCTCTTTTCAAATCATGGACAGCGCTTGAGATATTGAGGAAAATGGTGAGCGAATGTCCTTTGCTTCACATCATTTCACTTGATATATATGTAATAACAATTCAATGCTGCCCCCTATTGTACATTTTGAGTATGTAGTTAGAAGTAATGTGGACATTAATTTCACATTTATTTCCACCTTAGATGGTGGGAGTGACTCAATAAACAGTGAACGAAATAAAATGCATAATATGATGGACACAAGTTCTGCATTTAGTACTTGCGGTGAGCAAATATGGATTGCTGCACATGCTCCCATGTTAAATATTGCTGTTTTGAAGTGTTTGTATATACATGATTAACCGTACGAGTTACCGTATGGTTTACTGTATGGTTTACTGCATGATGGACTGTGTCTCTCTCGGCATGATTATGACATTTTCGAAGCTGCAAAATACTTTGGGGACAATCATGATATGGCCCTAACGTATCTTGTTCATCTTATCAGTACTTACAATTGTTGTTTCTTGTTTGAAATATTCTGCAAATTCCCGCCACAACTTTCCACGCAACAGTATAAAGTGAGAATCCCCTTTATATTCCCTGTCAGTATTACTTTATATCCCTTTGGAACTGTAACATTGATAATACCTTTATTACATACAGCCGCGTGATTATCCTTTCTAATTGTCTTGAAGAGCCACCTTACCATTTGTTCACTAATGCCATGTTCCTTGAGACCAGGGATAGTCTTTAAGAGATTCTCCCTGATTTCATTAATAGAAACACAGTAGAGGAAAAAGGCCACTTGGAGCCCACAAAGCATGCCAACATGTCAATCAAACATGTTAATCTGTCAAAAAATATTTTGTGAAGTGTGAAGCAGGTGACATGCCAATCAAGTCTCAGTAATCTGTAGATCATGTAACAAGTTTTGTTTACATGCAACCTGTTTTCCCACCGTTTTTGTGTTTTTATTTATTTATTGCAATTTTATTTTTTATCGAATTGGAGATCATTAGCGTGTTAAAAAAGACAAGAGAAAAACGTTGATATATCTTTTGTAGAACATGATGATATTTGTATTCATATTGAAATATTCTGGCTTTTATAATACACTTGTTTGCAATTCCCCGCCAACCAAATTTTGGCTTGCTTGCATTGATAGAACAGTTTTTTATTGTTTTATAGTGATCAAAAGTGCAACTTCTGCAACAGTTAATTTGTGAGGTTCTTTTATTTTTTATGCTCTTTGGACTTCTGATGTAATTTTTTCGATAATTTTTCATATTTTCTCATTGCAGATTCATTGCCTCCAAAATGCAAAGGAGAAAGGAGCTTTTCAATAAAAATTGCGAGAATTTTAGCACAGGGTTTTTAGACATGTAATCATTCGATATATAAGCAGAGCTTGTAAAGGCTGTTTCGCCCTTCTGTTGAGCTCAACTGATAAATTCAATTTACTTTACGTTTTATGTGGTGAGCTAGCCTATTCTTTTGTTCGAATTGACTGAGAACCAAGAAAAGACTGCTTGGGCTGGTTTACTGGACATAAATTGTCGGGTTGCCACTTTCGAAAAATCAATCGTGACAATTGAACAGAGTCTGCATTATCTAGTCCAGGCTAGTGGTAATCAAGATCCTTCTTCTGCTACAGCTGCGGGTATTTCGACTTTGCAGTCTATTTTCCTGTTTCTTCTGAGGCTTGTGGTGACATTCTAGCTCCTGCGTTTTATCAGTCTCGTCAATAGGAAATGCTGGATTTTCTGCAGCTAGTCTGCCTCAACAGAGTTCAACTGCTGGAACTCACAGCTTTTCAACAAGCACGCCTTCCTTTGTTTTTCCAAAGGATTGACTGGATTTTAGCTCTCAGTGTGCTTTGCCTTGAAAAGTGCATTGCCTTCAATAGTGCATTGGCTATTATTATAGGTTATTTTCTATTTACAAGTACTTTTATGCATTATGATGGAAACCATACTTTTAAGAACTGTGTAACAGGCTCAAAGGTTGATGGCATACAGGCAGATTTTTCAGTCAAAAGATCATGATCAAAATCTCCGGATAATGTGAAGTCTAAGAGACATAAATGACTAGCTAATTAACAAGAATTAGATAATTAAATAACCAGTTAATAAATCGATCTACACCTTTTAGCAGGAAATTTTAATGCTCGGTTCATTGTCACTATTTCAAGGACCCTTGTTTTTAACATCAACTTTGAAATCTGGTGAATACCCTCCAAAGTGAATCGATCCGAAACACTGCCTTTCCACGCCTCAATAGAAAGGGAAGTGCTGTATTCCCTGTCTAAAAAAATTCCTGCTCATAGGGGCACATCATCTCATTTCCCTTATTTATCTTTTCCTCATTTTTGTTATATGCAGTAACCTTCAGCTGGTTGAAGTTTGCATTAATTGGTAGATAGATAGATATATAGATAGATAGATAGATAGCTGCAGAAAGTGTTAGCCATTTTATTGTTGATATTGTGTTACCGTTACTCAAAAACATTACTGCTTTGGATGTTTATATGTGGCATTTTTTTTTGAATTGTTTCCGTCACATGCATAAGGACTGAGTTCTGCATGGCTTGTCTGCAGGTTTTGAAATATGTGCCTAGAGCCAACCATCGACATGTGCAAGTTCTAATTGTTTATCTGCACTGGCTAAGCTGGATATAATTGATAACTAATTAAAATATGAACTTGAGTTTGGATATATTGCTGGCCCATTTAGGGAAGTTCCAATGGAGGACTTGATCGTCAATCGCTTTGGGGTTACTCCAAAATCTGAGCCAGGGAAATGGAGACTATTAATGGATGTATCGTTTCCTAGAAATTCGAGCATTTATAGCTGTATACCAGATTTTGAGGCGCATGTCTCGTATTGCTGTATTTCCACAGAGCTGGAAAAAATCATGGCTCTTGGTAAAAGGCATAATAATGGCAAAACTCAACATTCCAAAGGCTTATAAGTTATTACCGGTTCATGAAGATGATCATTGGGTATTAAATGGAAAGGAAAATATTATATTGATCTAGCTTTACCATTTGGTCTTTGCTCAGCTCTTTTTGTTGTCCAACGAAGTGTCGGTTCAGCACATTTAACATTACCTGGACAATTTTTTCAGTGCGGGAAGACCTGACTCTGATGAGTGCGATTCTGTGTTGAACAATTGCATCCGGGTGTGCAATTGCTGGGAGTACTTCTTGCTGATGATAAAACTGAAGTTCTGTCTACTTTCATTACATATTTGGGTTTTATTTTAAACGCTGAGACAATGGAGATTAGTTGGCCTAACAGAAAATTAGCAAAAGTTCTATCAAAACTTAAATCTGCAGAATTCCACTGGTTTTGAAAGGGCTGCGCCTATCTTATGGTCAAGATTCATCATCAAAGATGCCTATAACCCCGTTATTGTTGGTTTCTCTAAAATCTTAATTTAACTTTCATGTATTTGATGACGTTATGTTAGGTTGCACTGTACCTTAGCGAACACTTTCCTCTACAAATTTCTAGAAGCTTCTCTTTAAAACAAAAATCAAAGTGCACATGCCCAGAAGTTTCATTTACATGTTTCATATTGTAAACATGTTTATAAAATGTAGACATAGTTGTCATTGAAGGTCAAGAATTCACCCACACTGGCAGTGAACAGTGGCACAAGAAATGGGTCAGAAATGAGCAGGATGCAAGATATGCCAGGTTCAACATCAGGATTGCTTGTATTATCCCCTAGAACAATTATCAAACATGGTTTTTATTGTAAAATAGGTATGACAAACATTGTACAATAGGTATGCCAATCTAATATTCTATTTGTAAATATTCATTTCTTGCAAACTGTTTGTTTTTTACCTTAAGAAATTGTTTTTTTTTTAGTAATGTAAGGAGCTGTTTTTTCATTTCTGTCTTTTCATTTCTGTTTTTTTTTTCATTTCAGTTCTGTTTTCTGTTTTTAACAATTTGCCTTCAAGTTCCAAAATTCTTAAATTTCATCTTTTTGCAGATGATACAAGCATTTTTTTCTCATCAACTCATGAACTTAAAAATGTCTGAAAATGGCTATCTGCAAACAGATTAACCCTTAATGTTGATAAATCTAGTTTTCTTATAATTTCAAACAAAAGAAAACCAGAAGATATCATTGATATCAAAATCAATAACTCTTCCATAAATCAAAAGGACTGCATTAAATATCTTGGTGTTCTTATTGATAACAAACTACACTGGAAACAACACTCACAATATGTTAATATGAAAATTTCAAAAGGGATTGGTATACTTGCAAAATTGAGACATTTTGTACAAACTGATGTACTTAAACAATTATATCATGCTTTTGTCTCTCCGCACATAAGTTATGGCCGTATTATTTGGGGGTAATGCCTCAAAGTGCGCAACTACTAAATTAGACAAAAGTCTTAAAAACAGTCACAATTATGACCTTTTCAGATTATAGAGCTAATTCGATGCCTTTATTTTCTTAACTAGGTCTTTTAAACTTTGAAAATAATTATAAGCTAGCAACTGCTAAAATTATGTATGACGTAAGTAACAACAGTTTAGCATCATCAATAAGTGATTTATTTCAAAAACAAAAACAAGACACAGCTACAAAACCCGCCAAGGTACTAAAAATCAATTTTCTTTTCCTCTTATAAACACAGAATGCCGAAAAAAATTTATTGCTTTTCATGGCATTAAAATATGGAATGGAATTCCATTCGAAATTCCTTCAATGTCAAATAAAAGACAATTCAAAAATATCCTTTTAAATGGTTGCTACAATTTTCTTAGTAAATTCTTAAATGCTTTGTCATTAAAGCACCATCTCCCTCCCCTTTTATTTTATTTTATTTTGTTATCAAAAAAGTTTTAGAGAATTCTGCAAGGAATGGACGCCAATTTGTCCTTCCACTACTGGACATTATATGAAAGGTTCATTGAGGACTGCCTGCCATCATTTTGATGAAAAGCCAAAGAGAAACAATTCAAGCATTGAAGAGAAATAATCTAGGCTCCATTTGCTAAAAATTAATCCGAGGAAGATGCACCTATTTTCCCTTCTGGCAGATCCTTTTTGCCAGTCAGAAATAAGAAAATAATACAAAACACCCCAGATATTAAATTTACTATAAACAATTTATGTTTGTTCCAATTTAATTCTCATATATTTTGAGATGAAAGATGAGACTAACTGGAGACACTGGGCGTCTTCTTGGCTAAGTAGCCAAATAAATTTATTCCTAATACTAAGATGGATAACAGAGATATATTCCCGTTCTACTTTGTTAAAGAACTCTCTTCTTTCATTTTCAAATAGAGGACCTAGCATTAGAAAATGGATCTCATCACCTATAATATTTTTACCGAGTGTGATGCAGTGTCGTGTGCATAATATCGTTAATATTGTGTTCAGCAAATTTCTGAACACAATATTAACAACAGTAGTCTCCTTTTAGATGGGTGCCAAGGGGACTCAGTGCCTTTAACATTGATAACATTTATTGGTATGATAATACCAGGGACAAGCATAACTGACCACGTGTCGCCTGCAAATAATAGAGCAGCATTAAAAATAGCTCAGTTACTTCCTTAATCTAGTCAAACATAAAAGACGTTAAACATCTTTAACTGACAATGTTCGCGACACGACCAAACAGGAAACCCCCTTCCCACTTAACTTAAGTCAACTCCTCTATTCGAAAACAAGCAAAAGAGATTTTGTAGACACTATTGCAAAAAATGGAATTGGAGTATCATACGTTAGAGTGCAAAATGTGGAACTGTCAATAACAAGCAACTGTGCTAGAAGTACAACGAAGAAGGGCTAGTGTACCTTCCGAGATTAAAGGAAGGAATTTTTACACCGTCTGCGATCGACAACATCAATCATAATCCCTCATCGAATACTTGAAAAGAATCTTTCCATGGAAAGATTCTTTTGATTTCCTGCAACAGGATTGTCGATCTATGAAGGAATCTGTAAAAAATAAAGAGCAGTCACAGAAATTACTAGACCAACTTTTTCTGTCAGCTGGTGATGTTGTGCAAGCAAGAAGCTGTACCCAATTACCATGTGGAGCTAGCGATATCTATAACACAATATATTTGAAGAAGAAGGTGAATGGTGGAAGTGTTTCCTAAGACGAAAATTGTCCTGTCAATGTTGATAGGATATGGATGCTACTCAAGAAGGCCAAGAGAGTCAGGACTCAACTGGAAGGATTTATCAGAGAATGCGGACATCTTCATCCTGATCTCTTTATTGTCTCAGCAAGTAATTGCCTGCTTGACGAACTGGAGCAATTTTGCACTGATCTTGACTCCTTCACCTTCTTTGGAGTAGATCCAACGTTTAACATCTTTCGAGATAACATAAGCTTAACAGTGACGACCTACAGACATCTAAGGTTGGAAAAAAGATATACAGGAAAGCCACCCGTCTTTGTTCGTCCACTTTTAATGCATCAAAAGAAGGACTGGAAATCGTTCTCAAAGTTCACACACCAGTTGCTAGTGGAGAAACCTTCACTCGAAGGCATGCTTGCCTGTGAAACAGATGGCGAGCAGGCGATAATAGATGGATTGAAGAGAAATTTCAGATATGCCACATGATGAAACTGTCATGTTGGTACACAGTTATAGAAAATTATTCCAGGAAATTTTTGTATGGTCACCCTTGTGAGAAACTGGTGGTACACAGTTTCATCTGGACACCGATTCCCAAGGAAGTGTTGGAAGGCCCAAGGTAAACCTCTCCAAGGAACGTGTCTGCCTTGATTGCACTTGGGTTCAAGTTCACTGAAATCAGTAGTATGCTTGGAGTCCACCCTAAAACGCTCCGCAGATTGCGGCGTGAATGGTACCTTCCCGTGGGTGCGAGTGTCTTCACAGAAATTACCAATGAACAGCTGGATGAAGTGGTTTCGGAAATATTGCACGAATTGCCAAACACTGGAGAAAGACTAATGATGGGTGCACTAATGACTCAACGTGCAATGAAAAAGAATGCGATGTTCATTGCAAAGATTGGATTGAGTCGGAAGGGCATTGCGAAGGCAGCTTAGGATTCGGCGCGTGTAAAACGTTCCTGTGCTAACTTCTTGTTGTAAGATCCGTTGTAAACTTGCATTAAATAGAAATTTTTAATACTCAACAATTTACAATAACAGGGTGACTCGGTAAAATTTTAATTTAATTTCTCTACATTAAAGGATATCAAGTTATCAAGCACAAAAAACTTAGTCTGGCTATAATATTAAGAACACAAGTGCTAGGATAGTGGAAATGTGTAAATATATCAAATTCTGGATGCTTTATACGATTTTTGCATGAAAAACTTGATATCTTTTGATTTGGAAAAAATTTAAAATTCTATTCTACCGAATCGCCCTACACTGATTACGGGTACTACGCAAGGCTATTGGAAGAACTATCGGATTAGGGGCTAAACAACTGAAAAGCATGTGATGACGTTATCATTTTATCACGTCATACTATTGTTTTTAGGATCTATTGAGAGACCTCAAGCCCCCCATGTTTGGACGGTTTGCTATGATGCTATTGTAGTGTGATTTTATTGTTGCAGGCATGCAGACGGCTACTATAAGATGATTCGCTGGCGAATGGTCATTTTGGGTTGCATTGACGGATTTTCCAGGGTGGTTACATTTCTGAGGTGTTCAAATGATAACACGGCAGATACAGTGCTAAGCCTTTTCACAACTGCAGTGCAAAAGTTCAGATGCCCACTGCGAATAAGAACAGACCATGGGACAGAGAACGTACGCATGACCGAATGGATGCTTTGTCATCATGGAGTTGAGAAAAATCCTGTAATAACAGGCAGCTCAGTGCACAACCAACGAATTGAAAGACTTTGGGTAGACCTCTCCAATGTAGTCACTTCACATTACATCAACCTGTTTTCCTGCATGGAGAGACAGATCCTTCTAGACCCTGACAATGAAATAAATTTGTATGCTCTACAATATGTACACTTGCCTAGAATCAATAATGCCCTGGGACTATTCGTTGATCAGTGGAACCACCATCCATTAAGGACTCCTAGAGGCAAGTCACCATTGCAGTTGTGGACACAAAGTTTCCATGAAGGGTCGAATGCGGGACAAGATGAAAACCTGATGGAAAGAATAATGCCATCAGATCAAGAAAATTATGGCATTGATGTTGAAGGGCCAGTCCCTGAGATCGAGACATGCAATAATATAGTAGTACAAATGTAGTAGTGCATTGAAATCTGTGAAAACATTCATTTCTGCGGGAAATATTTGCATGGATTGGGTGGGTTATAATACAATTATACACACCGTAAACCATATGGTGAACCGTATGGTAAACCATACAGTAAACCGTGTACAACATAAAATACATATAATATCACTTCTGTTAAGATAAGGGAAAAACAGTGTGACACACCTTGCATTTTATAGAATTCTTTTATGGAAATCCGTAATTCAAGTTAAGACAACAAGCACAAATGTAATAAAGATATCTTCAACAACATATACATTTCCTGTAAACAGTAACAGTGCACCAAGCCCCCCCCCCCTTAAAAGCAAAAAATCATGGCAAAGTTGTGTCCACTGTTCAATGCAATTCTATAGTTATAATATAGCAGTTTATTGATTGTGTCCATTCCCCCTAATTAATTGTGCAAAGCAAGTACCACATGGTACTATGTCTCTCTGTTCATTGCTGGGGATTTGCTTCCAGAATGAAAACACTTTCCATCATGCTTCCATCATCTCTGTCCCTCTTTCATTAAGAACACCGTGTGTTATGAACCTTACTCTTGAGCTTGAAGTGCAGGATATAGGGGTGTCTTTGTGGAGAAGCAAGTCTTGTGCGTAATGTGTCTTAGGTGCTGATAGGTGTACTGGTTGGCCCTCAAGCATTTTTAGTAGATCATGCCACGGAAAGGTCTGAGTGCTCCAGCGAAATTCATTCAAGAAAATTACCTCTGCCGTCTCAGCCAAACCCATGCAAATGATGAAGAAGCTGGATTAATGAAGCACTGAAAAATTGTGCATAGAAGGCGTAATAGAAATGGCTTTCCACATATTGCAGGTCCAACAATCATAATATTCCTATATTTGCCCCTACCCTTTTCAAGTAGCTCCAGGACTGCTGCTGCAAAGACACTTTATACTATATCATTGCCTTCTAAAACTTCAATAGCAGCTGCAAGCCATTGCCCATCTCATCCATTCACACATTGTCCGGTTAAAAACTCCTGCAGGATCTCCATTCGGGTCCGGTTATTCCTTTCAATCTCATCATGAGCTTCATACATTTCCCAGTTACTCTCGATCAAGTCATTGACATTCCTTTTCCCTCTGTTCAAAATGAATTCCACCAAGAGCGTGTTCCCTAAGTTTTTCTGCCTCTGAGCAAGAGCCAGCAATTCTTTCCTTGAATGAATACCTGTTATGATATCTGCCACGTTGATACATATCAAACACTTCTACTTCTTTTTACCATGAATTCCCTGATTTGGTGCGATTTTCTGGTCCACTTTCCTCTTGCGAGTAGCCGCTGTAGTTCTTGGTGGTGTACATATTTCGAAATCGGGGTGCTTCTCACTTTGAATGTACATGCCATCCTGTTTTGTTACGTATTCTCATGCACTGTAATATAGGTCATGTGATGAGGAGAAATGAACGGATATGTCAAGCTGTTTGATAAGCCGCGTCTTGATTAAAGCCCATCTTTTTGGAGCTGTTAGCTTTATCGCCAGATGGTAGTGTTTGCCCCCGTCTTTATGACTTTCATGACATCAAACCCATGACTCCACCTTCACTCTTCCTTCATTAAACAAGTCCAACACATTTTTCGCAAATCCTTCTCAAGTTAGGAATCTCTCCATATCTGCCTGACTATTATGTTATAAGAAACACAGATCATGCCTTTCGTTTATTCAAAGGTTCATCCAAAGCTACCTCCATTGCCATTCTTCAATACTCAATCGATATAGAAGACTGTATACTAATTAAGCATGTGTTTCATTGTAAGACTTCGATTGTTTTGAAAGATAGTTGTTAAACTGACTTCGCTTCCTTATTAATTCTATCAGATAATGACGTAACGTCATCTGTTACTTTAGAATATCAGCTAAATTAGGTAATTATATCAGCTAACTATATCAATCATGATTAATTACTCATATCCATAAAATACCCTCTCTCCAAACCAGTTCTATCTATTTTATTTACTTCCTTCCAATTTCATCTCATCCTGTGCTTTCCTGTCCGCCTCTTTTCATTTCACCTTACAACTTCATCCACTATTACGTCACCTACACACCACCAACTGAGCTCCACCAATCACAATCAACCACCAAATTTGAATCTATGTAAAATATTTTATTCGTTCATTACTCTGATGAAGCCCTGAATGCCGGGGCGAAATATTAGTATAAAAAAAATTCGTATTTTTTTGCTTCGTCTTCTCGTCGCTTTGCAGCGTTACTGCCTCACTTTTATTTTACTTTATTCGCCGCAAGAATCGAAAGATCCGACGGGACAGTCTGCAGTTCGTGGCCTTTTCTCTGTATCAAATTAGGTAATGTCTCCTGTAAAAAACAGCATATTACGTATCGGCCGCAACGTCATACTTCATGACCATGGTAAGTGACCCATTGTCCTTTTATGTTGAAATAGACATATAAGGATAAAAGAGTCATTTGCTTCTAACCCCTTATCTGATGTCCCTTATTGTCCTATTCAATTTGCAACAATAACCCGTTTCTTTCCCCTTCAAATGTAAACAAACCGCACCAAATTTTGTACTTGTGTTTTCAGACAGTCTGATTTTTTTATTTTGGGTACCTAAACATGTTGTTGGATAATTGAATATTTATTGCTTATAATAATAAGATATGGGATTTGAGATGAGGATACATGAAGTTTCTTAGTGGTCTAAGTTGTAGAATCATAGGCCAATATGGTGTACCGAAGGAGCGTTCCTTTGAAGCTGTCAGTGTATTGGACATATTTACACTCAGACAAGGGCCTCGCAGTCAAAGAAATAGCTGCTAAATACCAGGAATATTCGCCTGCGACTGTATATCGCCGTTGCAAGAAGATCGTTTCTGCTGTCGAAGCTGATAATCGGAAAAGTAATGCTGGTAGGCTGAGACGTCTCACTGAACGGGATGGAAGAAGTATAATGAGGAATGTTACAAGACTTCAAGAGGTGTCTGGGAGGTTCTCTGCAAGAAGACTTAAAATAGAAGCAGGTGTATCAGATCGTACAGTGCGTAGGTTATTGAATAGGCATGGATATTTCTACCTGCAAAGCAGGAAAAAGGGATTGATGTCAAAGAAGGACATGAAAAAGCATGTCCAATTTGCAAGACACATAATGAAGAATTATCTCATTGATGTGCAGACCAACAACATAGCATTCTTTTTTGATGCAGTAGGTTTTGCTCACAAAATCAATCCTGCAGATCAAGCACGGGCACCATCTGGAAGGATTTGGTGTCGTAAATCAGAGGGACTTACCCAGGGTTGTACATCTAAAGGCAGTAAAGTTGGGCATGGGGGCAAGGTAGTTAATTTCTTGGTTGATATCTCTTATGGAGCTGGTGTCATCGTATGCGAACAGTATGAGAAGATGAGTGGAGCCTACTTTGCAACATTTATTGACAGCAACTTTGAAGGGATGTTTAACAGAAGCGGCAAGAAAACTCGTTTGTTTCTGCAGGATGGAGATCCGAGTCAGAATTCAAAACTTGCAAGGGACAGCATGAACAGGTGTGGAGCTGTATTACTTACAATACCACCTCGTAGCCCAGACATTAACCCAATTGAGAATGTGTTCCATACAATTCGAAACAATCTGACAGAAGATGCAGCTATGCAGAATATACAGCATGAGACTTATGAAAAATTTAGTGAGTTTGTGAGGAATACAATCCTAAAGATGCCAGCTGCAGATATAGACAGGGCAATTGATTCAATGCCAAGACACATGAAAAAGCTCTTTTCAAATCATGGACAGCGCTTGAGATATTGAGGAAAATGGTGAGCGAATGTCCTTTGCTTCACATCATTTCACTTGATATATATGTAATAACAATTCAATGCTGCCCCCTATTGTACATTTTGAGTATGTAGTTAGAAGTAATGTGGACATTAATTTCACATTTATTTCCACCTTAGATGGTGGGAGTGACTCAATAAACAGTGAACGAAATAAAATGCATAATATGATGGACACAAGTTCTGCATTTAGTACTTGCGGTGAGATTGCTGCACATGCTCCCATGTTAAATATTGCTGTTTTGAAGTGTTTGTATATACATGATTAACCGTACGAGTTACCGTATGGTTTACTGTATGGTTTACTGCATGATGGACTGTGTCTCTCTCGGCATGATTATGACATTTTCGAAGCTGCAAAATACTTTGGGGACAATCATGATATGGCCCTAACGTATCTTGTTCATCTTATCAGTACTTACAATTGTTGTTTCTTGTTTGAAATATTCTGCAAATTCCCGCCACAACTTTCCACGCAACAGTATAAAGTGAGAATCCCCTTTATATTCCCTGTCAGTATTACTTTATATCCCTTTGGAACTGTAACATTGATAATACCTTTATTACATACAGCCGCGTGATTATCCTTTCTAATTGTCTTGAAGAGCCACCTTACCATTTGTTCACTAATGCCATGTTCCTTGAGACCAGGGATAGTCTTTAAGAGATTCTCCCTGATTTCATTAATAGAAACACAGTAGAGGAAAAAGGCCACTTGGAGCCCACAAAGCATGCCAACGTGTCAATCAAACATGTTAATCTGTCAAAAAATATTTTGTGAAGTGTGAAGCAGGTGACATGCCAATCAAGTCTCAGTAATCTGTAGATCATGTAACAAGTTTTGTTTACATGCAACCTGTTTTCCCACCGTTTTTGTGTTTTTATTTATTTATTGCAATTTTATTTTTTATCGAATTGGAGATCATTAGCGTGTTAAAAAAGACAAGAGAAAAACGTTGATATATCTTTTGTAGAACATGATGATATTTGTATTCATATTGAAATATTCTGGCTTTTATAATACACTTGTTTGCAATTCCCCGCCAACCAAAGTTTGGCTTGCTTGCATTGATAGAACAGTTTTTTATTGTTTTATAGTGATCAAAAGTGCAACTTCTGCAACAGTTAATTTGTGAGGTTCTTTTATTTTTTATGCTCTTTGGACTTCTGATGTAATTTTTTCGATAATTTTTCATATTTTCTCATTGCAGATTCATTGCCTCCAAAATGCAAAGGAGAAAGGAGCTTTTCAATAAAAATTGCGAGAATTTTAGCACAGGGTTTTTAGACATGTAATCATTCGATATATAAGCAGAGCTTGTAAAGGCTGTTTCGCCCTTCTGTTGAGCTCAACTGATAAATTCAATTTAATTTACGTTTTATGTGGTGAGCTAGCCTATTCTTTTGTTCGAATTGACTGAGAACCAAGAAAAGACTGCTTGGGCTGGTTTACTGGACATAAATTGTCGGGTTGCCACTTTCGAAAAATCAATCGTGACAATTGAACAGAGTCTGCATTATCTAGTCCAGGCTAGTGGTAATCAAGATCCTTCTTCTGCTACAGCTGCGGGTATTTCGACTTTGCAGTCTATTTTCCTGTTTCTTCTGAGGCTTGTGGTGACATTCTAGCTCCTGCGTTTTTATCAGTCTCATCAATAGGAAATGCTGGATTTTCTGCAGCTAGTCTGCCTCAACAGAGTTCAACTGCTGGAACTCACAGCTTTTCAACAAGCACGCCTTCCTTTGTTTTTCCAAAGGATTGACTGGATTTTAGCTCTCAGTGTGCTTTGCCTTGAAAAGTGCATTGCCTTCAATAGTGCATTGGCTATTATTATAGGTTATTTTCTATTTACAAGTACTTTTATGCATTATGATGGAAACCATACTTTTAAGAACTGTGTAACAGGCTCAAAGGTTGATGGCATACAGGCAGATTTTTCAGTCAAAAGATCATGATCAAAATCTCCGGATAATGTGAAGTCTAAGAGACATAAATGACTAGCTAATTAACAAGAATTAGATAATTAAATAACCAGTTAATAAATTGATCTACACCTTTTAGCAGGAAATTTTAATGCTCGGTTCATTGTCACTATTTCAAGGACCCTTGTTTTTAACATCAACTTTGAAATCTGGTGAATACCCTCCAAAGTGAATCGATCCGAAACACTGCCTTTCCACGCCTCAATAGAAAGGGAAGTGCTGTATTCCCTGTCTAAAAAAATTCCTGCTCATAGGGGCACATCATCTCATTTCCTTTATTTATCTTTTCCTCATTTTTGTTATATGCAGTAACCTTCAGCTGGTTGAAGTTTGCATTAATTGGTAGATAGATAGATATATAGATAGATAGATAGATAGCTGCAAAAAGTGTTAGCCATTTTATTGTTGATATTGTGTTACCGTTACTCAAAAACATTACTGCTTTGGATGTTTATATGTGGCATTTTTTTTTTAATTGTTTCCGTCACATGCATAAGGACTGAGTTCTGCATGGCTTGTCTGCAGGTTTTGAAATAGGTGCCTAGAGCCAACCATCGACATGTGCAAGTTCTAATTGTTTATCTGCACTGGCCAAGCTGGATATAATTGATAACTAATTAAAATATGAACTTGAGTTTGGATATATTGCTGGCCCATTTAGGGAAGTTCCAATGGAGGACTTGATCGTCAATCGCTTTGGGGTTACTCCAAAATCTGAGCCAGGGAAATGGAGACTATTAATGGATGTATCGTTTCCTAGAAATTCGAGCATTTATAGCTGTATACCAGATTTTGAGGCGCATGTCTCGTATTGCTGTATTTCCCCAGAGCTGGAAAAAATCATGGCTCTTGGTAAAAGGCATAATAATGGCAAAACTCAACATTCCAAAGGCTTATAAGTTATTACCGGTTCATGAAGATGATCATTGGGTATTAAATGGAAAGGAAAATATTATATTGATCTAGCTTTACCATTTGGTCTTTGCTCAGCTCTTTTTTGTTGTCCAACGAAGTGTCGGTTCAGCACATTTAACATTACCTGGACAATTTTTTCAGTGCGGGAAGACCTGACTCTGATGAGTGCGATTCTGTGTTGAACAATTGCATCCGGGTGTGCAATTGCTGGGAGTACTTCTTGCTGATGATAAAACTGAAGTTCTGTCTACTTTCATTACATATTTGGGTTTTATTTTAAACGCTGAGACAATGGAGATTAGTTGGCCTAACAGAACATTAGCAAAAGTTCTATCAAAACTTAAATCTGCAGAATTCCACTGGTTTTGAAAGGGCTGCGCCTATCTTATGGTCAAGATTCATCATCAAAGATGCCTATAACCCCGTTATTGTTGGTTTCTCTAAAATCTTAATTTAACTTTCATGTATTTGATGACGTTATGTTAGGTTGCACTGTACCTTAGCGAACACTTTCCTCTACAAATTTCTAGAAGCTTCTCTTTAAAACAAAAATCAAAGTGCACATGCCCAGAAGTTTCATTTGCATGTTTCATATTGTAAACATGTTTATAAAATGTAGACATAGTTGTCATTGAAGGTCAAGAATTCACCCACACTGGCAGTGAACAGTGGCACAAGAAATGGGTCAGAAATGAGCAGGATGCAAGATATGCCAGGTTCAACATCAGGATTGCTTGTATTATCCCCTAGAACAATTATCAAACATGGTTTTTATTGTAAAATAGGTATGACAAACATTGTACAATAGGTATGCCAATCTAATATTCTATTTGTAAATATTCATTTCTTGCAAACTGTTTGTTTTTTACCTTAAGAAATTGTTTTTTTAGTAATGTAAGGAGCTGTTTTTTCATTTCTGTCTTTTCATTTCTGTTTTTTTTTTCATTTCAGTTCTGTTTTCTGTTTTTAACAATTTGCCTTCAAGTTCCGAAATTCTTAAATTTCATCTTTTTGCAGATGATACAAGCATTTTTTTCTCATCAAAATGCAAAAGACCTTGAAATTAGTGTAAATAATGAACTTAAAAATGTCTGAAAATGGCTATCTGCAAACAGATTAACCCTTAATGTTGATAAATCTAGTTTTCTTATAATTTCAAAAAAAGAAAACCAGAAGATATCATTGATATCAAAATCAATAACTCTTCCATAAATCAAAAGGACTGCATTAAATATCTTGGTGTTCTTATTGATAACAAACTACACTGGAAACAACACTCACAATATGTTAATATGAAAATTTCAAAAGGGATTGGTATACTTGCAAAAATGAGACATTTTGAACAAACTGATGTACTTAAACAATTATATCATGCTTTTGTCTCTCCGCACATAAGTTATGGCCGTATTATTTGGGGGTAATGCCTCAAAGTGCGCAACTACTAAATTAGACAAAAGTCTTAAAAACAGTCACAATTATGACCTATTCAGATTATAGAGCTAATTCGATGCCTTTATTTTCTTAACTAGGTCTTTTAAACTTTGAAAATAATTATAAGCTAGCAACTGCTAAAATTATGTATGACGTAAGTAACAACAGTTTAGCATCATCAATAAGTGATTTATTTCAAAAAACAAAAACAAGACACAGCTACAAAACCCGCCAAGGTACTAAAAATCAATTTTCTTTTCCTCTTATAAACACAGAATGCCGAAAAAAATTTATTGCTTTTCATGGCATTAAAATATGGAATGGAATTCCATTCGAAATTCCTTCAATGTCAAATAAAAGACAATTCAAAAAATATCCTTTTAAATGGTTGCTACAATTTTCTTAGTAAATTCTTAAATGCTTTGTCATTAAAGCACCATCTCCCTCCCCTTTTATTTTGTTTTATTTTGTTATCAAAAAAGTTTTAGAGAATTCTGCAAGGGAATGGACGCCAATTTGTCCTTCCACTACTGGACATTATATGAAAGGTTCATTGAGGACTGCCTGCCATCATTTTGATGAAAAGCCAAAGAGAAACAATTCAAGCATTGAAGAGAAATAATCTAGGCTCCATTTGCTAAAAATTAATCCGAGGAAGATGCACCTATTTTCCCTTCTGGCAGATCCTTTTTGCCAGTCAGAAATAAGAAAATAATACAAAACACCCCAGATATTAAATTTACTATAAACAATTTATGTTTGTTACAATTTAATTCTCATATATTTTGAGATGAAAGATGAGACTAACTGGAGACACTGGGCGTCTTCTTGGCTAAGTAGCCAAATAAATTTATTCCTAATACTAAGATGGATAACAGAGATATATTCCCGTTCTACTTTGTTAAAGAACTCTCTTCTTTCATTTTCAAATAGAGGACCTAGCATTAGAAAATGGATCTCATCACCTATAATATTTTTACCGAGTGTGATGCAGTGTCGTGTGCATAATATCGTTAATATTGTGTTCAGCAAATTTCTGAACACAATATTAACAACAGTAGTCTCCTTTTAGATGGGTGCCAAGGGGACTCAGTGCCTTTAACATTGATAACATTTATTGGTATGATAATACCAGGGACAAGCATAACTGACCACGTGTCGCCTGCAAATAATAGAGCAGCATTAAAAATAGCTCAGTTACTTCCTTAATCTAGTCAAACATAAAAGACGTTAAACATCTTTAACTGACAATGTTCGCGACACGACCAAACAGGAAACCCTCTTCCCACTTTACTTAAGTCAACTCCTCTATTCGAAAACAAGCAAAAGAGATTTTGTAGACACTATTGCAAAAAATGGAATTGGAGTATCATACGTTAGAGTGCAAAATGTGGAACTGTCAATAACAAGCAACTGTGCTAGAAGTACAACGAAGAAGGGCTAGTGTACCTTCCGAGATTAAAGGAAGGAATTTTTACACCGTCTGCGATCGACAACATCAATCATAATCCCTCATCGAATACTTGAAAAGAATCTTTCCATGGAAAGATTCTTTTGATTTCCTGCAACAGGATTGTCGATCGATGAAGGAATCTGTAAAAAATAAAGAGCAGTCACAGAAATTACTAGACCAACTTTTTCTGTCAGCTGGTGATGTTGTGCAAGCAAGAAGCTGTACCCAATTACCATGTGGAGCTAGCGATATCTATAACACAATATATTTGAAGAAGAAGGTGAATGGTGGAAGTGTTTCCTAAGACGAAAATTGTCCTGTCAATGTTGATAGGATATGGATGCTACTCAAGAAGGCCAAGAGAGTCAGGACTCAACTGGAAGGATTTATCAGAGAATGCAGACATCTTCATCCTGATCTCTTTATCGTCTCAGCAAGTAATTGTCTGCTTGACAAACTGGAGCAATTTTGCACTGATCTTGACTCCTTCACCTTCTTTGGAGTAGATCCAACGTTTAACATCTTTCGAGATAACATAAGCTTAACAGTGACGACCTACAGCCATCTAAGGTTGGAAAAAAGATAAACAGGAAAGCCACCCGTGTTGGTTGGTCCACTTTTAATGCATCAAAAGAAGGACTGGAAATCGTTCTCAAAGTTCACACACCAGTTGATAGTGGAGAAACCTTCACTCGAAGGCATGCTTGCCTGTGAAACAGATGGCGAGCAGGCAATAATAGATGGATTGAAGAGAAATTTCAGATATGCCACATTCCTTCGTTGCACAATTCACATGAAAGAAAACATTAAAAGAGAACTTTCTGCAAGAGGCATGGATACACAAAGTAAGAAATCTTTGGAAAACAAGACGGTGAGATAAAGTTTACTGCCTTAATCGATTGCAGCTCAGAAGAAGAATTTGATGATAAAGTTATGGGGCTCAAGCAAATATGGAACAACAGGGAACAGGGATCAAGCTGTAGCATTTCGAAGGAGAATACATTTCAAGATTGGTTCATTAAACAGAAGTTAAGAAATTTTTCTATGATAAATTGTCTTGCAGATCATTCGCGTTTAAAAATGCAAGATTTCAGCAACCAAACGTATCACAAAACACTAACACTTAACCGTTATACTTCAGTGTTGACCAGCTGTTACAAGAACTATTTACCCTCCTTTCTTGCCAGAAAAGTCACAACCCCAGACGTAAAAAAATTTCGTAAAGGTATGGAAAATTCTGTACGTTATATTTACCACGGCCATCCTAGTCAATCTAAGAAAACTTTCTTGAATTGTGTAGGCACTTATTCCCACACAACTTTAGTCAACAGTTTCTTATCAATGTTGATAACTATAGTGCAAAAAGGTGGCTTGGGAAAGCCTTTTCCTAGAGCCGAGGAAAACTCCCCCACCAGCAGATATACTTGCATTGGCACTGTTGTCGGGATCAATGGTGATTCCTCTTGTTTGGGAAGGGTATAGATTTGCAGTAAGCCCACAATGTCCACGGCAAAAGCATTTTAAAATTTGCTAAAACGGGAATGAGTGATAGGAAAGCAACAGTGGAAGACGTGCTGTCAACTCAGCATTCTGCAGGGACAAAAGCTGCAACAGGATTGTCGATCAACGCTTCCGAATCTGGTATAACATCAGTTCCTTTTCCTATTCTCGAAAAAATGTTTGAGAAAGCTGACCAGCTGATCAGTAAGGAAGGACTGGTAGTGCCTCAGCCTGGGGCCACAAATGGCTCCTTTATAGTAGCTGGATATGGTAACAAATTTTATTCCATAACTCCAGGTAAAGGTGGGTCTGTTTTGTGTGACAGAACCTGTACCAACCATTCTTCCAAAATGTGCGAACACGTCCTTGCTGTAGCTGAGAAACGAAAGACCCTCAAAGAATTTGTCGCCTTGTATAAACGCTCAAAGAGCCACACAAGTTTGATTGGAATGGCAACAACTGCTGCACCTGCAAATGCAGGTAAAAAACCCAGGGTGCATAAGGAAACAAACAAGAAGAAGGAAACCGCTACAGTATTGGTGGACATATTTGACAGCAATGAGGACACTATTTTGACTGGAGCACAACCGAGACAGAAAGGCTGCAAACAACAGATAGAACAGCCACTGGAACAACCACAACATTTGAGTCAAGAAATGCCCCAACAGCAGATTTCAAATTGTCCCGACCCATTCAGTAATCTTCAGCAACGTGAGCAAATGGCATCAATCTATCTTCAAAATAACCCATTGTCTATATTCAGCCTCAAATGGCTTCCAGGAACAACAGTGTCAAAATGCTATGGATGCAACGGAAAGATTGGCAATCCACCAGTGAGCTTGCCTGATGACATTGTACTTGTTCATTGTGATATAAGGATGTACGGTGACCCAAGAACAGGCCAACTTGTGACGTCTCAAGAACCACAGAGTGTGCATTTTCACATGCGCCTTACATGCATTCTGAAGAAATACCCTTCGTTGAAGCCAACGCAGCATCTTTTCATTTAAAGAGAATTTGCTCCCTTCCTTCAACCCGAACATTTTCACTGCCTGGCTACCAAATTCGGTTGGAGAATCTCAGCTTAATATAACAATGTTAAATCTATTCGTATTTTGGATATGTTACCCTTACAACTTCCAAAGATATGAAAACGTTCAGCTTTTTTCAACACTACTTTTTTCAATATGATTTATTCCCTTTGTAGCATTAGCGCTAACTTGAAATATTATTGTTACTTGTTTTGTTGTAGATTTTGTGCAAAAAAGATATTACGTAACAAAAATCCTTACAGTGGATGTCAGTTTCCTGCCTCTATCCGTCATGGCGTTTCGAATGCGCAGGAACAGCTGGTCTTGCGTACAAAACAATAATTTAAGGATCTTCCACTGAAATACCTCAAGTAAAAGGGCATAATCCTTCACAAATTTCCGGCTCCCTTGTTTATTCTGTTTCTTTCCAGAATCAAATCTCTCACTCTACTTCAGCTCCAAATGACAAAAACAACTGTGAAACAAAAGTTAAGTAAGCCATCATTTGAATTTATAGACTTTTAGAGACTTACACTCTTCTTTTTAAGAACCAAGAAATTTTGATCGAGGCTGGCTGCTCTTAAGTTGTTGCCTTTTTCGAGCCTGAAATGTTCTTAGTCTGTTCTTAATTCCTCGGCTACTTAGACACTAATATTTTTAGTAAATGTCTCCAGTGGTAATAGTTTTGCATAAAAATGCAGCATGCTTGTTAAATATTTTGTTGCTACCTTTTCTACTCTCAGTTTGACTATCATACTTTTATATTCAGCCGATATTCTAAGGGGTTATGAAAATGTCAGCCTCGGTTTGTTCTGATTTTTTCTTAAATCTGGGCGAAATCCAGATTTATAACATTGTTCTTATATAAAAGAGTGTATCTTTGCAGTTTCTATAACTCTTATTTCTCAATTTCGTGACACAGAAGACATTGACTAATCTTCCCTCACGATTGAAACTGAGCCTGAGCAACTGAAAGGTTCAACTTTTGAAAGAAATCCCTAAATTCCACAGATAAGTGGTGAAAGAGTTCATCCATGCCCAGAAATAATGCAAAATTACTGTCATTTGATGCCTGTCTACAGCGAAGCCAAGTCTTAATACGGTAATTGGTTTCCATTAGCTCTGAATGTCATGATCATGCACATGTCTCTGTTGATGCAGTTCATGGAAAAATAGCATGACAGGCAGTGGAGATGGAGCCGAAAGTGATTGTAGTAATTACAGTCATTACGCACCAGACACAGATGAAAGCGAGGTTGCTGATTAGCATTTTACTTTTATAGCTATTTTTACTAATATCTTTGCTGCATACCTCATTGTTTGTGCAGGTAATACAAGCTATCAAATTGGCCCCCTTCAAGTGAGCCCATTTAGGAGGTTTCAATTCTGGATTATCTGATTCATGAGCCGAATCCCTAGAGACCTTGTGCATTAGATAATTTATGTAAAAAATTCGATGTAATTGTGTCTCTTTTCAAGTTTTGTTATGTTTTGTGTAGCTTTCTCAAGTCTGATTATCCTCCGATTATCCTCTGTGCTAAGAATTACCAGAGATTGTGATTGGCACAATCTAGAGGATTTAAAGTGTATTTAAACTATTGCCTAAAACATACACGTAACTAATTTTAGTTTTCTTAAAATAAAGACTGCTTTTGTATTCCAATAAACAAATGCTCCTTAGCGGCTACGATACTAAGTAGTCCTGTTCCCACTCTTCTAACTAATAACAAAATGCCCCCATTTTTTTTAATTCAGTTTTTTTTACGTAAAGAGCATTTGAAGTTACAGTCTCCTTCAATTCAGCATATGTATGGTGGCCTATGTTTGCCATTCAAAACTTCTGCTTTTTTGTTACCCTATTTTGCATCTAGGAAAATTTCTTTCATCTTTTTTGTTCTTCTTTTAATTTTTGCTGGAAATTTTTGCATATTCTTTTAATTTTGTTCGGAAAATAGTGAAAATAGTTCTTTAAAAGCATTTATTCGAAAGAGTTTGTCATGAAGAAATTTAACTCGGTGAAAAATATTTTCACCACGAACCTGGTTTTGCCACAGTATACCAGCATGCTTTTCTGCAATTTCTCCCACATTTCACTCCCTTGCACCACACAGGTGAAAAGGGCAGTGCAATACACCGCCTTGTGAAATCAGTCATACAGCATTGTTATGCTCTGACCTTAGCTACAAATCCGGTAATGAAGATGAAACAACAATGAAAGGAGGTAGCTAGAAAAATCATTTTGAATTAATTTAATATACGAAAAATTATTCATTGATATATCTCCTTCAATTAATTAATCGTGACCTCTTATCCGTCCATTTATTTTGTCTATGTCCATTTCCAATTCCGCAATCTTTTTCTTATAAAACGAGCAAAAAGCTCTCATTTCTTCTATACACAAGGACAATTCTTCTTGACAATTTTTAACTATGATGTGCTTGTCAGCGATTCTCTTCTTTGTCCAGTCTGACAGATCTATTGCTCTGAATGATTGTAAATGCTATTTGAAGACTAAATGAAACCGAAATGAAAAGCAAAATGTATTTTTAAAATGTTTTTCTATAATTGGAAAAAGGAATGCTGAATAAATCCAATGCGATAGATAATTTGAAAAAAACCTTTTTTTCATTCCAGCAAAATGTAACACCGATAGCATCTTCTAAACTCAACTCTGCCAAGGATTTTTGGGATAAGTTTGCCACTGTATTGTATTTATCAACCGCTGTATTCAGTGATGCCTTTGTAGCAGATACAGCTTTTCTCAGCCTGATTCTTTTCTTTGAAGTATCTAAATTTTTTACAGCAATTACAAAGATGTGATGAAACATTTACACATTTCCTGTATTTCCATTTGCGCAGAGCTTTACAGCTGGAACATTGCTACAAGCATAAGAATATGCAAAGATGAACTCTATATTTAACTGCTAAACGAGAAATATCACTGTGTTGTTGATTCAGATTGAGATGTAAATGTGTAATCCTTGTTTGCAGCAGCTGAATGGTACGTTCAACAACGTAAGTTTTTCCATCTCGAAGAAGCTCATCTTGTCTACAGACTTGATTGCAAAGTTTTTCTTCAAGCACTTTCATTTTCCTCCTTTTTTTCACAATCTCATTTTGACTCTTAGAAACAATCTCAAATACTGCTTCTTGATCCAAGGAAAATAGAAGCGAATATCAATCAATATAAGAAGAGAATCAGGATAACTACATAGTGGATGAAGCAATATTATTACAAAATACAAGGTTGACTAGCAATTTCTTCCAAATGGGTATATATCTATGAAAACAATAGGATCTTTGTGCAACAATTGTACTCTATCTTTCTATCTGTCTACCTGTCATATGTTGAACATAACCTATAGTAAGCATTTCGTGCAGGGTTAAGTTAGTATTATACCATAACGAGAGCAACACCAATCTTTTACGAAAGATGTCCAAGAACTTAACTAAAATCGAAAGTAAATGGAAGTACTCTTCAATTTTGGCTTGTTATTCTAGAAGTGCTACTTCTTTGAAGAGATTCTGAAAACGAAAACAAGAAAGAAATAAGACACAATTCCAAATAAAAAAGTGAATTTCATGCAACAGAAGAATGCATCCCGCAAATGCAAAAGTTTGTCAATGAAAATAAATCTAACGAAACACGACTACATCAGGAAATCAAGCACAATTTGCTTTGAAAGCAAGAAACCAGCAGTAACTTGTTCTTGCATGTGGGACCAGCCAAATCGAATAGGATGTATATAAATTTTCACAGAGCAACACAATAAAAAAGAAGAAACATTTCAATTGAAAACTTAAAATGACAATTTTTACTTACACAAGGCATTATTTTTTATTTCAGCATCCCATCTATCTATTAAAATGTCAGTAATTTCTAGGCCATCTACATCTGCAATCAGCTTCTGCTTTTCATCCAAGGACTGTCTGAATTTCATTTCTTATAAAATCTTAAGATTTAATTGGCATCAACAAGGATTTCTGTTTCAACTAGGGCCCAGTCTCCTAGTTGATCAGCCCTTGTTCGTTTTCCGCCCAAGTAAAACATGGCGTCTTCTCAACGAGCAGACGATCAGAGGTCGGAAAACGAACGGTTTACGCCAACAACAAATGATAAAAGTCAAGAAACAAATGAAATGAGTGAAGATTTCGAATCATTGGAAAAGGAAACCTCACTGGAAGAGGATTACCCGGATATTCGGGGATATAATAGCGATGACAACTTAAACCATGCGAGCCCGCATGAGAGAACTCGGAAGGCTGAAACGCCTCCAAGAAAGCGCAGGAAGGCTAAAACGCCTCCGCGAAAACAGTCAAAAAGGAAGGCTAAAATGCCTCCGTTGAAAAAGAAAGCCAAACGAAAGAGGAAAGAATACTCTTCCTCCTCATCATCCAGCTCGAGCTCAGACTCAGAGTACACTAGTAGTGAATCTGAGTCATCTGAGGAGGAACACTCCGACCATCTTTGGCAGATGACAAAATCTGCTGATGTCAATTCATGGAGCCTCCCGAAAACATTGTCCAAATCTTTTTCCCGTGAGCTCAGACAATTCTACACTCATGATGAAATCAAAGATAATATACTTGAGGACTCACCAGTCCCCAAAAACATCCCTCCGACTCCAAATATGGACCACATAATTGAGACATATTTGGCTGAAACCAAAAACGGTTATGCATCAGCAAACGACAGATCACTGTCACGAATTTCATCCAAAATCAGGGATGTTATGGGCCCTTTGGGCAAACTTTGGCTAATGTGCCACAAAAGGGCTCTAGAAAATCAAGCCAAACAAAATCAGAGAGAAGCTTGATCAGAGTGTGACTTTGCTCACACAAGCTATCTCAGCAGTCACTTTCCATAGGAGGAGGGCTGTTCTGACTTCCCTTGCACGTCGGAGGATAGAGCCCATCACTGGGTAAGAGAGAAATATAAGCAGGAACTTGATTCCGAAACCTCCAGTCTTTTTGGGAATAATTTCCTAAAAGCAATCCAAAAGGATGCAAAGGCTGTGGAGCTGAACGTGCTTCCATACTTGCAAAATGGGGCAAAAAGAAAGCAGCCCTTTCGAGGCGGCTCTGCCACACGAAGGCATGACAGTGGCCTGGCAGAGCCATGGAGAACCTCCCAACCTTCAACAAGAGGCACAAGAGGTAAGAACATGTCCATCAGCGAGAATGACACCCCTTTCCAGCATTGCCTTAAAACCAGTAGTTCAACAAAATGTCCACCCTCTAATAAAGGGGCTGATTTCTCAAACAAATGCAAAACTCCCAATGGGAGGAAGATTAAAATATTTTCTGCCACAATGGAAGAAAATAACAAAAGATCAAATAATCCTGGAATGGATAAGGGGCTACCAAATACCCCTACTGAGCAAACCATACCAAAGCAAGCTGCCAAAACAGCTAAACATGAACAACACTCAAAAACAATTAATCTCACAGGAGGTGCAAAACATGCTGAAAATGGGTGTCATCCGCTCAGCAAACAACCAAGTAGGGCAAATCTTGAGCAACATATTTCTGAGGGAGAAAAAGGAAAAAGGTCAATACAGACCAATCATAAATCTGAAACCACTAAATCAATTCATTCCCTACGAAAAGTTCAAAATGGAAACACTGAAAAATGCACAGGAACTACTCCAACAGGGGGACCTATTGGTGAAAATAGACCTAAAAAATGCATACTACTCGGTAAATCTTGCAGAAGAAAGCAGAAAACTCGTGCGCTTTCAATGGGACGGAAAGATGTACGAATACATGGCTCTGGTGTTTGGGCTCGGACCCGCACCAAGAGTGTTCACAAAAGTTCTAAAACCACCAATAACCCTCCTAAGGAAACTAAAAATAAGATTGGTAATATACATAGACGACATCTTAATAATGGGAAAATCCCAGGAGGAAATAGCAATGGCAAGAGACACAACTCTATTTTTACTCCAAAATCTTGGTTTTGTAATAAACTGGGAGAAATCTGTCTTAACCCCAGCAACAATGCTGGAGTTCCTGGGTGTAAAATAGACTCGGAAGAAATGACATTTGCCATACCAGAGAACAAGGCAACAACCATCATCCAACTTTGTCACCACACGTTGGAGTCACCCCAGGTATCACTCAGGGAAGTGGCCAAAATAGTGGGGAAATTGATGTCCACAGCCCAGGCATTCTCACCAGCTCCCATTCAGGTCAGATATCTGCAAAACCTTCTAGGATCAAACCTGAGGTCAAAATCTTACGAGACAAAGATATCACTTTCACCAGAAGCTCGTCTAGAGCTGCAATGGTGGAAGGAAAACCTGACCCTCTACAATTCGCTTGGGAAACCCATAAAAATCACTCCCCCAGAAATGACAATCACATCCGATGCAGCAGGGGGCCACAAGGAGGCTGGGGAGCACACTGCCAGGGTGTTTCTACCGGGGGCCAATGGTCCCAACAGGAAAAGAAGCTACATATCAATGTTCTGGAAATGATGGCAGCAGAACTCGCCATCAAAACATTCACCAAAAGCAAAAAGGTGACATCAGTCCACCTGAAGGTGGACAATACGACAGCCCTGTCCTACATAATGAAAATGGGGGGCACAAGAAACCAAACTCTGATACAAATAGCCAAACAAATATGGGAATATCTACTATCAGCAGGGATCACCCTCACTGTAGAATACATACCATCCAGTCTGAACAAGGAAGCAGATTACGAATCCCGGAACACATGGGATTCATCCGAATGGAAACTGAACCCAAAAGTATTCCACAAAATATGCCAAAGACTGGGGACCCTCAGATCGATCTTTTTGCATCACGGCTATCACACCAACTTCCTCGGTATATGAGCCGGAAATCAGAACCAACCAGCGAGGCAAGCAATGCTCTACAGCAGAACTGGGACCAGATGTTTCCATATGCATTCCCTCCTTTCAATCTCTTAGGTCAAACTCTGAGGAAAGTAATGAAACACAGTATACAGATGATCCTAATTGCCCCACTATGGGTAGGTCAGCCTTGGTACCCTCAACTCTTGGACATGACAATAAGGGACCCTCTTTTGCTCCCACAACAATACAACCTACTCTCAAATCCAGAGGGGGCAACACATCCATTGCTGGAAAACCAAACTCTACGGTTAGCGGCATGGCTCATCTCGGGGAACAGATGCAAAGTGCAGGCATATCAAAATCAGCTTCCAACCTTATCCTTAATGCAAGAGCACCAGGTACAAGAAAAAATTACAATGCAAACTGGGAAAAGTTTTCTTGCTGGTGTAGTAAACAACAGGCAGATCCATTTACATGCCCTTTAAAGTTTGTCACTAACTTTCTAGCTGAACTATATGATGAAGGCAAAGCATACCGAACAATTAACAATTATAGATCAGCAATATCTGCAATGCATTGCTCAATAGAGGGATTTAAAATTGGAGAACATCCCCAAGTCACGGCTCTCCTAAAGGGCATTTCCAAAGAGCGACCCCCTTTACCAAAATATACATTTGTATGGGATGTGGAACAGGTCCTCAAGTACATTAAATCTAATCTAGCCCATAATGATGAGTTAACCTCTATGCAACTTTCTCAGAAAACAATAACTCTTTTGGGACTCACTTCAATTAACAGGGGATCTGAATTATATGCTATGACAATATCTCAAGCAGTCAAAATTAATGACTGTTATGAAATCTATCCCACAAAGAACATGAAACACTCAAAGCAGGGAAAAACCATCCTACCAATAAAAGTTCATGCATTCCCACAGGACAGGGAATTGTGCCCAATCACATGCATAGAATCATACCTGAAAATGACACAACCTTGGAGAGAAATCCTAACTGGTGAAGAACAAGACCAATTCTGGCTTAGTGTTAGTCCACCACACAAACCTATCTCTAAATCTTCTCTAACCAGATGGATAATGTCCCTATTAGAGAAATCAGGTATTGATACCAAAACATTCAAATCACATTCAATGAGGGCAGCCAGTTCCTCAAAAGTTTTCCAAATGGGATTAACAACTAAAGATATCTTAGACAGGGGTAACTGGAAAGGAAATTCAGTGTGGGAAAAACACTATCACAAAAAGATACAGTCTTCCTCTGAAACTTACACAACCGTTTTGTTGGCATCAAGGAAAAGTGGTCAACCACATTAGCTTTGAAAAAGGCTGATCAACTAGGAGACTGGGCCCTAGTTGAAACAGAAATCCTTGTTGATGCCAATTAAATCTTAAGATTTTATAAGAAATGAAATTCTTAAAATTTCTTAAGGGCGAAGGCCTAAAAAGAAATTAAGATTTCATGATTATAAAATCTTAAGATTTAATTCCCACCCGCCTACCCTACTTCAGTGAATACAGTCTGCATTATCTTAATCATAGGCGGAAGAGGATCCAGCAGAGGAAGAGGACGTACTCGAGGAAGAAGAGGGGGAAATTCCCAACAATAGCAGCAAGAAAACAAGAATTGATTTCATGATTATGGAAATGACACAATAAATAATTGCATTTCTCTATCAGTGTTATTTCTTACTCTTTTACGAATCGTTGACGTAAACCGCAAGGATAAATACTAGAATCCTGATCCTTAGTTGGACCAGAAATCCTTGTTGATGCCAATTAAATCTTAAGATTTTATAATCATGAAATCTTAATTTCTTAAGAAATTTTATTTTTCTGTGCCTTCGGCCCTTAAGAAATTTTAAGAATTTTAAATCTGACCGAAAAAAATCTTAA